>JAGVSQ010005653.1:0-17406 GCA_022683975.1 Rhyacophila evoluta
TGGATTTTTTAAAAATCCGACACAGATGGGGATTCGAACCCGCATTCCCCGGATCCCCGGATGAATAAATAGACGTTCTTATTTTTACCATCAAGAATTAATGAAAATATTTTAAATAAATGCTGTGAACTGAAATAGTAGTCTTGAATTGTGAAGTAAAAAATATTTGAAATTTGAAGTTATAATGATGGCTATAGAGAGTTTATTTATTTCAAGACATCTTCACATTGCGGAGATCCATATACTGCTCTTTCGGAGTGGATATCTTCAACCTGTGTGAATCCATGTGCTCTACATTGAGAGCGAACATGGTATAAAAAAAAACTAGTCAACAAAGCTTTCTTAAAATCAACATATTCTTCAATTAATTAAATGCATGAAAATGATATACTATATCGGAAGTGTTGTATGATTAACTGATAAATATTAATAAAAAACAATAGGCATATGTTAATAATCACATTACGCAAATTCATATGCTCCACACGTGTCGTAACAAGCATTGCTTATAAATATATAAAATATTATTAATAAAACTGTGCTTCATGGGTATTTGTTAAGCACGCGATAATTTTTAAAAACAAAATTAAATAATCGGGTTCAGCGAACAGCGCATTCATTTTAGTAGATAAAGTCCCAGAATGAATAAATATTGAATATTTTTATGAACTATATGTATCTACGATGACATGAACTTTGACAAAAAAATATGAAATTTTGATTGAATAAGAACTAATCAATTTATTGTTTATTATGTTACAAGACAATGTCTGTTTGAGAAGTTATTTAATCAAAATTAACTTTAACATTCTCAAGTATTGACTCAAAACGTAAACAAATGATGTTATTGTAGTTTCATGAATAATGTGTGACCTGTAAACAATTTGTAGATAAAATTAAAGGTAATCTCGGGCTATTGAAGTTTGAAATTGTAGTACATGCAACGACATTTACCAGTGGTACATCCAATGTGATTGGTACAACAGCTAACAAAGGAAAGACGTAAACAACACTTGAATAATCATTTTAAGTTATTGTGCCACAGATTTATATATACTAGGCTGATTCTAGCCTATTTCTGTTATATAATTATAAGGTAGTATCCAAAAATAATCAATGAGAGGGATGAATATTGAATGAATATTGAATCATTTTGTGATTGCGGTGTCTTTTTTTGTGATTGGTAATAATTAACGAGATTGCCTTGTTGTTACATTAAAAATTATAAAATATCAAAAACATATTCAAAACATAAGAAAAAACTAAAAAAAAATATATGAGGAAACAGACAGTGTCTACTAAGTTAGTTAGACAGACCCTATTCTAAGGCTGCGGGCACGATACATGTCGCGGCGAAAGAGCGACAGCGACAAAGCCACGGAAAAAGAGATGCGAAATAGCCATAAATATGTGAGTAAGCAAGTGAGCGAGTTGTTGTGACTGACACGCTGCCAAACTTGCTCACTTGCTCCCTGATCAATGTGTAGCTATTTTGCATCTCTGTTACCGTTGTTTTGAAGCGGTTGCTCGCCAACCTCCCCGCGGCATAATAATATATACAACAGTTTTTGCTCATGTGTAACACCATTTTCAAGACTAATTGGCGTGTTAATATTAAAAATCAAAACGTGTGCAACTGTTGAAATTCTACCAAGAGAATTTTCATGGAATATATAGCTAACCAAAAATAAAATAAGCTGAAATATAATATCAGCGAAATGTGTAAAACATAATTTTTTATCCTGACAGATAGATTTATACTTTTTGAGAGTTGAGTTTCAGCCAATCATTAAAATTTTGACAAACTATGTAGTTTATTTAACCGTATGCACGCTAACGACGCCGATTTCTCTTACTAAACGTATAGTATAATATATCTGAAAAATGGTTTCGACATAAACTCATTAACTCAATGAAATGTATGATGCGAGGTCACACCAAATTTTGAGTCTCAAATTTTGTAAGTCAAATTATTTTCTTGTATGTTTTAAATACATAAAAAATCTCTGGCGTACTGAGCAAGATCGTATACATCGTGACCGGCAGTTAATGAGTTAAAGAAACGCTAAAGCATCTTGAGTTTTATGCAGCCATGGGACTTTGTTCAGCGTACCGATTCTCAGGCGCATGCGGTTATCAGTTTTATTGTCTGTACCATGCTCTCGATGGTAAATGCAAATTACACTCATAATGAAGACAATGCTGTTGAATATAAAGAACAATAATTTTCTTAAAACTGTCGCGTTACAAATTTATTTTCAAAAAATTTTCAACGTTTATTATTGTTTTTTTTTTTGTATTTTTACTAGCAGTAAACGACACAAAATCATAAGTAAAAGTCATTGATCTCACATCGACACGTCGAATATAGAATACAGTTCAACATTTCAGTGAACTCTTAGGTTCAAAAACACAAAAAATACTATTACAATATTTTTTATATGTACAGAAGTTTTGGCAATGTCTTCTGGAGCACAGACAATATTGATAGGTTTCCTTATGATAATTAGTGCAATAAAAACTGTTTAAACCATAGAACAAAAGAAAATGTGTTTTGAATAAAAGAAAATTTGTGTAATAAATAACAATAATTTACTAAGCAATATTTATTTGAAAATTATTGAAACCTTTTTAACAATTGTTGCGAACATTCAATTAATGTGCGAATTAATAATTATTTATGTATTTATTGTTTGCATATCTTGCTTCCTGACAGACATATTTAGAAAACACGCTATTATACAAAGATAAAAGTCAATTATTTTTTGCAATAATTTACACGTAGACAGAAAGAGAATTATTTAAAGATTATTTTTGACTACGGAAATAAGTGGCGTTGTCTGAGTAGCGCGATTTTGTATACTACAGATTGGTTACCGTAATAAAATGGAGAGCTAAAATAGGATTACTGTAATGGCTTCCGTTTCCTATTTTTCGCTTTTTGAGTCAAATGAAGATTTTTTTTTTATTACGTAATTTAAATTATTAAGCAATGTATCCACCATCATCGGATAAAAGTTATTAAAAACATTTTAATGAAAGAGAGTAAATTACTTATTGTGTTAAATTATAATTTATTTAATTTACTAGGATACGAGAAAAATGTAATTGTACGGGTTATTAAGGATTTCCTTTCATAAGACAATGAAATTCATAAGTATAATAAAACGATGAATAGGTTTATATTTTTACTAAGGAATGCTTCGTTCATAGCTCAACCTGTCACTATTACTATCACCTAGAGCAGGGGTCACCCAACTTTTTTATAAATGAGCCAGATAGAAATTTTAAGAAACATGGGGGGATAAGGATTCTCGTTGAAATCGTAAGAAATTCTAATGGGATTCAGGAGGAAGAATATTGTCATATAACGTCTATAAAGAAATGTCAAGGGCCAGATGAAAATCTTTGTAGGGCCGGATCCAGCCTGCGGGCATAGTTTGAAAACCGTTGCCTTAGAGCACGGTTTCCCAAACTAGTTTTCGTAGAACACCAGTATTCCGCTGAGCCTGAATAAGTGTTCCACGACAATTTGGAAAGATTTTATACACTGTGATACGTGTAAAGATCATCTTACTAGTAAGGATTAGTTATTATTATATAATTAACTGTTAATACAGTAAGTATAGTAAGAAGACCATTCCGTTAAAATTTGCGAAGTGTTCCATTGCAGAAAAAGTTTGGGAAACCCTGCCTTAGAATATAGATTCCCAAAGTGACCAGTACTGCTTTCATGTGGGCGCTGAAGCCTTCCAGGAGGGTGATAGTAAATTTAGAAACATTTAGAGAATGGGACCCTGGTTTCTTAAAGAATAAATTATTATTATTATTCTACTACGCGATCTAAAAAAAGGCTAGAAAGAGGCGGTGAGTATTTTTAAGTATTTTTTTTTTTTTTTGATAAAGGGGTGGTAGGCCTAGCAAGATTGGGAACCTATGACTTAGAAATCTAAATAACTTTTTGAGATTCCTGGATATATTGGATATGGAGAGTGTAAACACAAAAAAAACAAGAAATTCATAATAATTGAGTCAAAATATTATTCAAACAAGTATTTATTATATAAGCCAAATAAAATTGGTGTGTTTTTTCCAGTTTTTCTCGAAGAAAAGCGTTACGAAATATGCATTACAATTAGAATGAAATGTAAATAAATATATTTTGTGAAATTACTGGACTCAAACGCGGACCCTCCAGTTGTAATAGATGAAATGAATAATTACATCGAATATAAGTAGTGGGATTTCATTTAACATCGCAGTTGTATAAATTAAAAATATTCACTAAGTGAGTATGCATACGATAGTATTTGTTTACGCCATTGATCCATGAGGGTTACGGAGGTCCCGGGAGCATTAGAGGGGAATTAAAGGGCAGAAGAAGGACGGACGGATGCTAACAAAAATTAAGCGAACATTTTTTCAGCAGACATATACAATTGTGCGACGTCGCGTAAATCTTACACGGCTTCAAACAGTTAATACTTTAACCTATTGACCGCTAAATAACAATATATTGTTGTTCTTGATATCAGCGAGATATGCTAACAACGATCTTTTGCGTCTTTGCGTCTAATTTTAGCTAACATAAAACAGTTTTTTTTTATTAATCATATCATTATATCTCTCTCCGGTAGTGTAAAGATTAATGTACGCGTCTCGCAGTTTGGGGAATGTAAAAAATCCGGAAATGCAGGACTGGATGCCTATTGAGTTAAGCAATTGTTTAAAAATGATTCGCATGAAAAAGATTTCTGTCTACATATTTTATCTTCACGTTGCGGAGATTCATATTACTCCACTTTCGCAACGTTGCAACGCAACTTTGAAAATATTCATGCTGTGAAAGATACATGTGCTCCACTTTTGTATCGAATATGGTAAAAAAAACTATGAAATATGTAGTCCGCCCTAGTCGAATTCTCCTTAGGATTGTAACATTTAACGGATAAAAGATTAATATCATTGCCAATATTTCAGAAACACGTATCTTGATTTTTTATTTAAGTTACTCTGTACAGTATTCATTTTTTGCAATTTATTGTTTTATTTATGCATTTTTATATTTATTAATATGTTTATAAGACGCGCTTAAATTATTATTAATGCAAAAAAATGCCAATTATACAAGAGATTGCAAAAAATAAATCTTCAAAGTGACTTAAATAAAAAAATCAAGATACGTGCTCCTGCAATATTGGCCACGATATGTAATATTTTTGAAGGAAACATATAAAATGAATATTAATGGAGATCATTAACCATATAACAAAGACATTTTAACTTGACAAAAGACAGAAATCTGTGTATGTAAAAGTACATTCATAAAATATAATATTATTCATATTCAGATATCGATTATGTCGATTTAAGTAGACGTGAATAATATAAACTATTTAGTTTCTTAAAAAAAATAGATCTTATCCTATAAATATATGGGCTATATATTGGCATTACTACAGGCAGATAAGCTCTAACCAGTAGTTAGCAACTTTTTGAGAGACTGGTTAAAAATTTCAATTTTGAAAAAAAAATTGTGGGTAAAAGTATAAAACAATTGTTCACTATAAAAAATGAATAACATTTAATACGTATATTTTCATATGTATGTGTAAATACAAATTTATTTTATGAAAACATACATACAATATAATATTTTTATTAGTGGCTTCATTGGTTTTAATGTTTTTTGAAAGTTTTTCAAAATGTAATTGACTTAAGTCGAACACAGATATCTAGATTTTCTCGTGTCTATTTTGCACAGTATTCTAGACACAATTTATTAAAGAAAATGTTGAACTAAATGCTGATAATAGAGAAAATGCATTTTTTTAAGCATGAAAGATTTTGTGATAATGACGTCCACCATGATGATATTGCATTCATGTGATTGTGTTCTGTGTTTTAAAGATGCTGGAAAGATCTTTATATTTATTTTTCCGAATTTTATATCGAATTCAACGTTTCAATTATTGCGATTTTTAATAAATAAATAATTTTATAAAATAAGTAATTTGAGAAAAAATACATTTTATTGTGCGGGTAACTAAAAGTGTTGTAGTGGATTATTAAATTACCCACGGGTAGAAGTTTGCCAACCCCTGCTCTACACTTTGGAGTAGAAAGTAGTTGATGTTATCAATTGATCATGTAGTTATCATGAATATACAATACAATTACAATACCTTTATTTACAAAGAAATTTTCAATTATTGTACTGTGGTAATTTGCATTGTTGCCACAAATATGATACTTTGGATATGTTAATATAATAATAATACTACATTCTAGGAATGCAATATAATAATAATATCAACTGTAAAAGGAAAAAAGGTGTAACCCTCAATTTTTTAAAATAGCTTTTATTCGATAGTTATAATGCGTATAACTTAATACACGTTCTACCAAAAGATGTAAGCTGAAAATGCCGAATTGGTATCTAAATTTAACTTTTAAGTTAAAAAAAGGAGTGCATGTGAAGTAAATAAATAAAAGAGGGCTACCATCTAATTCACTTCTATTGGTTATTATTAATTTACTTATTACACTAATATATTGATTAAAATTAATTTTAATAAAATACAAGCCTAAGCTTCATGTACTTCGAAGTTGTGTTTATGTAATGTTTTGACTTTGACCCAAAATCGTTACGTAAAAGTTTTTTGTGTCTCCTGTAAAATTTGGTCTATGAGGGTTACACAGTCGATGTGTATAAATGTGTGTTTAAATAGATCAGAATAAATTATCCAAAACGGGTATTAAAAAAAAAATTTAAAAAGAGGAGATCGCGTATAAATAGCTGGTATATAATGAGTCTTCAAATATAATAAGTAATACTAGCAAATAAGTCTTAACAATTATTAAAATTGTTATCTTACAACTGATGATGTTGCATTTATTATGCGTAAATACCCGAATGACGTCACTTATCTAACTGTTCCACAATTAACTAGAAATCAACAAAGCCCTTTATTGTGCAAAGTGAACTTTTTAGAGATAAAAGCATCAAAAATCCCAAATTATTTTGATACGAAATTATGATATTTAAATACAGAAGTCAATCAACTTCAATAGGTCACTTAAGAATATTGTTATAAATAAAATTATCGTTTTTTTTAGTTTGTGATCAAGTGATAAATGTAAAAGTTTTGTTACTGCAGATTACGGGTTCGAGTCCCATAGCTGTGCTATGATAAAGTAAAAGATTCAGGACATAATGCCCTATATGCTAAATTACTGGTTGAAATCTGCTTCTTGTAAAAAAATATATTTCAAAATAAAATTGCGGTTTCAAATATCACATTTATGTTAGTATTATATTATTCATTTAAAGATACAGTATTGGATATCCAATGGGTTAAGCGATTGCACCAGTATTCGTAAAAAATAATCTGTCAAGATAAATCTTCTCATTATGGCGATACATAAATATACTTCATTTTCAAAAAGGACGGCGAGAAGTCGTACATGTACCCAGAGGCATAACTAGCAATTATAGCGCCTATGGCCAGTAAAAAAAGCAGATCTATCAAAAAATGCACATATCCAGAATCCATATTTTATAAGATAATTTACGTATCAAATTTGTAATGTTTTATTGAAGCTATTTAATTTTTTTCGCGCTTTTGAATTTGCAGAATCATCTGTGACTGAAGGAAAGCCCACTTCAGTAAGCTTATCATATTCTATAGAAATTAAACTGAAACTGCACAGCCTAATTTGGTTCATACTAGATCTAAATTATTCTTGATACGTTTTAGTGAATCTTCTTTCACCAGTAGCATCTACGCGTAGACAAATAATTTGAACTAAAATAATTATGCTTTTTTCATTCTCATTTACGCCTACATTCAAAACATCAACATCGCTAATTCTATTACAACTCAACTACAAATATTAAAAACTTAAATATGAATACGTTTTTTGTTTTATTATTGTTTGAAATATTTAATTATAATGTCGTTTTCGTGCCCGTCTGAACACTGCGCCTATGGCCGACGCTATATTAACAATAGGCTATTTACGCCTCTATATTTATTAAAGTGCAGGACTGACCTGGCAATGGTAATGCTAATATGGAGAGCAATGACTCAATATCTTCTATGTAAACCAGAGTGAGTTTAAACGAATATTATTTTATAAATTCTTGGAATCTATCGAACACAATCACTGGACCTTATTGATTAGAATATTGATTGTTTTTTCATTAGTCCTCAAACTATTTCTTGATTTTTATTTATTATTTAAGCCTGTTCAATGCATGCGATCTGTCTGTGCTGCTCTACGGTTGTGAAACGAGGCATCTGGTAAAGGCCCAATACAACCGTATTCTGAGGTTTGAGAACAGGTGCCTACGGCGGATTCTGTGCATACGGTGGTACGACTTGGTTTGAAATGAGAAGATAAGAGGACGAACTATGCAGCCACTTATCACTGACAGAGTGAAGCTGCGACGCTGGAAAGTCTGAACCAGACTTCTTTAGGTATGACCTGGGAGGACGCAAGAATACCGGCAGGCAAAAGGGATTTTTGGAGGCGGCACGTGGTGTCCACATGCTCCACTAAGGGAGCAAACATGGAAGAAAAAGAAGAAGAATTTAAACATTTTTTTGAATATTTATCTAATTTCAAAAAGTGACGTTTTATACTTCGAATGAGACATTAAAAAAACACAGTATTATTATGTGTCACATTTTAAATATTTGCGTATGTAGTGAAAAATGTATGGTACGAAAAAGAATATATATAAAAATATTTCTAGAGCAGACGGATTGCTTATTTAGTAGATTTATCAATGCTAACATTATAAAGTCAATAATGAATACAGTATGGAACTTCCTTTGAAAAGATTGTTTGTTCATGTTCACTATTTTGCGTCACGTTTGTTGTCTTCAGAAAACAATGAAAAAGATGTCGCTTCAGCAAATTAATTGTGGGCGCGAATGCAAAAAAGTGGAAATAATAGTGAAATAAGTGCATCACGATAAAACAATATGGACAAAAATATATCTCATATGCGCGCACTATTATGACGCAAGCAAATTCTTCTAGATAATGAAAAATATCAACATAAAAACAAGGAGATCTACGATAATATTTGGTTAGTAATAATTAATTTCTGTAACCTTAATGATAATATAATATAACGTTAGTGTGTTGTTAGAGTTATACAATACACAAAGGAATCGCTTCACACTTTACAAAAAAATATGACAGTATATGTTTATTAAATTTAATAAAAAATTGATTGTGTCTTTCGTGTAATAATTTATGCCTTCTTTACAAAAAAAAAAGACTCGACGACGACGACAGCAGTTGACCAATCACAGCGAAGGCTGGTTCATTGTGATTGGTTGTCTGCTGTCGACGTTGTCGAATCGTTCTCTGTGTAGGAAATCCTTAATGGCTTAGAGCATAGATTTCCATTTTTTTTTGTCTACTGCCCCTTATCGAAAAAAATACTCGAAAATGCTCACCGTTCCTCTTTCACGTTTTTTAGCTCGCGTTAATTTATTCTATAGTACACCTATGTCTAAATGATCGCAAAACTATAAGTTTGTCGTTTTTTAGCTCGCGTAATGTTAACTATTATTTTTTTTATAAAAAATCGCCACGCTCTAGTGCTTTTAAACGCCACCCAAACGATTTCGAAGCCGCTATAGCTCCCCTAGACAGCTTCAGCATCCACACGGGGATGATGCCGTCTACTTTGGAAACCTGTGGTTTAAAGGTAAACGTAAATGATTTTTTTCCAAAGATTGTAGGTTAAGACACCCACAGCTGCTGGAATTAATTGAATTAAAAAAGAGTACTCTCAGTTTTCACAGTATATACTTTATTTTTTATAAGATTTTATTAATTATTAGAATATTTATTAAGAGAAAGGGAGATATAATTATTACTATAATAGAAGATATTGGAGAAAAAATTGAATTACAAATACATTTGCAGATGTGGCAAGTATTTTTATGGGTAGAGTAATTCGCATTTTTTAATATTTATATGATTATTTTTGACAATATCTCTCCTTAATCCATTTCCTTTTCCACACTTTATTTCAAAAGGTTACTTTGAAAAAGACAAAGTTCTTTTGATATATTACTGTAAAAGGACATTTCGTACTATAATACATTATAATACGTTGTCTCCCCGGTAGTGTAGTTGGCAGAGTCCGCGCCTAGCGATCCGGGGAATGGGGGTTCGATTCCCCATCTGTCGGATTGTCCATATACTCCGATTTCGGCGTGGATATCTCCACACTGTGTTGATCCATAAGCACCATGTTGGGAGCAAGCATGGTATATAAAAAAAATACATTATAAAAGAATTACCAGGTAACACGAAATCATTAAAATATTCATTAAATTGTAGTTAATTATCACTTATTCATGTAATTTATTCTATTACTGTTTTCACGAGACAAATATGTTTAATATACTTCAATGCGTGAGCTGGAAAGGTAAACACTAATGTAAATAAATAATTACTAACCAAATAAAAACCAACTCCACTGGAAAGAGATATTTTGTTTTGTAATATAATCCAACTTTAAACAAAAGCGTAAAAAATGACGTCGAATATTATAAAATTGATATGCTGAAAAAGTCATTCATGGAGATTTATAATCATAGAAGAGTGCAAAAATATCGACTCGATATTTAATAAAAATCTCCTCAAGGGCATCTTAGTATTGTCGTTTGAGCTAAAACAGCTGTCTGCGTTTGTTTATTTTTTAAACCTTGAAAGGTTGTTTTGGTTCCAGTGCCCTTCAGAAATTTTACGCAGGAATAAATGAAGGGAGCTCTAACCTCTCAACACACGTCTGGGATGTTATGTTATCTTCTGTTGTTTCACCGCAAACCGTCCTCCCATTTCCAATGACCCTTATTAAGATGGCTGCGTTATTATTACGCATTATTAAAGGATACGTCTAGAACCTTGTTAATTTTACTATTATTTTTATAACATATCCGGGTGAAATAGGAATATGTGGATCTCAACAGTTAAAGTGACCACGTCAGGTATTGAGTAATTTTAATATATAGATCTTCGTATTGTCAATATAGTTGACGTTTTTACGGAAGTTGATTGTCATTCAAACACTCAACTTATTAGGCATCCACTCAATAATTTAAAATCAAGCAACTTTGTGAATCGAATGTACATTATCCGGCTCAGAAGCATGCACATTAACCGTTCAACAATCGGGCAGGCTTGTTTAAATATTGATTATATAAATTATTTATCATACAAAAAAGCAAATTTCTTCCATGGTTATTAAGACAAATTCAATTTCGAGGAGTCACAGAACTAATTAGTTATCTACATCAAGAACTAAGCAAGATTTCCAAAACTTTACTGCGGTCTTCATATTTTTTGATAAAAGATACTTACCTACCTACACTTGAACCTAGATGCTGTCTTGAAACTCAGCAAGTTCCACCTCCAACTCATCAATTTGAATCCATTGGAAACCATTTAATTTCACATTACTGTAGACTACTACATCCGGATACTTAATTAGTTTCATTGTTTATTCCAGGCTTCTAAAATGCTTCAATTTTTTTCTGAATCAAGTAAAGAGTTTCAAACGAAGCGCAAAAAAAGTTAACGTAGCGCGTGTTGATAGTTTTTAGCCGATGACCGTCCGTAAATAATTCGTGTCACCTTTGACACGCATGTCTTAAATTCGCCATCACTGCTCTAGTGAAAGCTAAACAAGTTCTTGGAAAGCTGCTCCTGGGATACATCTGGGACTGGAAATTCCTCAAGTTAGTTGCGCCAAGGTATGCGGCTGCATAACAGGTGTGAGTACGTGTGTGGTGAAGGGAAAAGCAAGCATACTGTTGCAATATACGTATATTTGAACTTTGGGATTCGAATCTTGAGATGCATAAATAAATCTTTTTTCCAGTGCAAAACAGGAATACCTAGTGAATTGAGCGATTAGATGACAATTAATTCTTAAAAAAAATCTGTTAAGATAATCATATTGTGAAGATCCTTATGTTTTGAAATGGAAATAGTAAAGAGGAATTAACGAACAATGGACAGTATGTTTGTGATAAAATAGATTGTTTTTCGAGACGTATTTTTATCATTGATTTCTCATTGAAAATTGAAGCAAAGAATTTACCGAGTATTTTGTTTGAAACACGAACTACAAAAGAAATATCAATAAAACTATTTATTCAAAGAAACAAATATTATTCTTTGCTATGATTAGCCCAGTCTGTCATTGATATATTGAATTACCTTGTAAAATTTCTTAGATTTGTTGAAATATTTGATTTTGGTTATTAATTTGTATAAGATGCAAATTTGGAATCATCCATAAAGATTGGTATTTATTTATTACTTGGGTTGTTCTTATTTGTATCCTTAGGTTTTATTATTGGCTTATATACAAAAGATATGTGGTTCTCTATCAAAAATAAAAAAGGCACACATACATATTTTAATAATAAAAAAATTCTATAGACAAAACGTAAGATACAGTGAAAATATATACTTATACTTCTTACGTCTTCCACATCCGCTCCCTAAATGGAGCAAATGGACACCACGTGTCGCCTCCAAGAATTCCTGTCACCCGCCAGTATTCTTGCGTCCTTTCAGACCATACCTCCATTTCGTAACTCACCGAATGTATTCTATAAATAATAATTAGCAGCCTTTCGGGACGCCGACGACCGGTTGGCTTAAAGAATAAACAGGTCAGGTTAAGACTCTCTTGAGGTATTCGCAATATATGGCTGAGCCAGGTCCAGCATCGTCGCTTCACTTTGTCAGTAATAAGTGACTGCATGGTCCGTTCTATAGAATGTATTCGGCGCAGTTACGGAATGCAGGTATGACTTGGGAGGATGCAAGAATATTAGCGGGCAACAGGGATTCTAGGAGTAGGTACGTGGTTTCCATATACTCCACTTAGGAAGCGAATATAGAAGAAGGAGAAAAAATGTTTATTAATATATTTCTCTAATGTCTTGCTACTCTGAGTAAATCAACGGCACATGACAACTCGAAACATTTGTAGATATTGTTGTAGTTTATGGATTTGTAGATAGTGGCTTCCTAGGATACTGTAAAAAGTTACATTCGTCTCTGAAACTTCACTCTAGTGATGGCAATTATCAATAAAATAAGTGCAAGTGTAAATCTTTAAAGTTTAATATAAATTTGCTTTGGGCTTTTGTAAGGAGCCATTATTGAAATCAGTAAACGAATACCGTTATAATGCATGCTTTAAAAAAATCACTTAAAAAGTTATATATTTATAAATAATTCCTTTAGTTTTATAACTATCATAGATTTTTTTCGGTATGTAAATTTTATTCTAAGAATTCACTGGACATTTAAAAGTACTTATCATGTTTACTGATTTTGCTTAAAATCCTAGACCTAAAATATTTTAATTCATTGTCAGTGTCTAGGCAATCAAACGATCAGATTTGACTCGATAACAATATCGAGTCGGCCTCGTCCCAAATATATAAAACACTTTAACAATTATAAATGAATTATTTAAACATCAATGTAACGGTAAAAAAAATATTTATTCAAAAATATATAATAATTATGTAATTTAAGACGATTCCGAATCAAAGGTGAAGGCTGTACCACACGTAATACCAAGATTCTCGAATAAATTTATTTGAATGGCAAATGCGCTTACAAAGAAAAAATAACAATTTAACTTAAAAATATTTTTATTTTCTATTCATTAAGTAATTATTAAATAATTATCTATTTAGAAAAACAGTTAAAGCTTTTATTTTCAAACAAAATTTCCGTCATTTAAAATATAATGTGCACGATGAAAATCCACTTTTTACTCAAAACTGTTTGAATAATGTAAACTTTTATGTAGATTGTTATTCACAACTCGAATTTTGGCTTTCACCATCCTCGGTATAATTTTATTCTTATTCATGTCTCTCTGGTAGCGTAGTTAGTAGCGTGTGTGCCTAACAATCCGGGGAATGCGGGATCGATTTCCCATTTGTCGGATTTTTAAAATACAAAAATACCCATCAGGTTGTGCAATTTTTTGACAAATAATTCTCGTGAAAAATGATCTATCAACACGTTTCCACATTGTAGAGATCCAAATGCTCCACTTTAGGAGTGAACATGGTATAAGAAGAAGATACACATTTACGTGTATATTAAAATAATTTACAGAGTTCCAAAATTACTTCTATAGATTTAAGATTTTACCTGACACATATTCTATTTTTACTCTGTCCGCTCCAAAAGTGGAGCATATGGATCTACGTAATGTGAAAATGTTAGAAATATTAGAGTAAACGGATCTCCGATATTTTAAAACGTTTGTTGACAGATAGATTTTCACAATATGAAGACTTTTAACAGATTAGATGTCAGATAATAAAAATAGAACTACAGGATTTCAATTTGAAACCCTCGGCACTAAATTGCACACGCACAGTATTAAGACATCGAAGTGAAAAATATTGAATAAGATTAGTAATTATAAATGAATAAGCCAATTTGCTTTGGTGATATATATTTCTGTTACGACATGTCTTGAAGAGTATATTGTGTACTAGACTACATAATGGCCTTAGCCCACTTTTTAAGCGGTGGTATGTATTCCACGTTATAAAAATGAAACAAATGCAGTAGTTACATATATGGATGTTAATAATACGCAAATAATACTTATTTTAAATTAAAAAACAAAACTTTCTTTTTCTTCGAATATATAATATTAATCGATGCACCGTTTAAAAAAGTATTTCATACTATTGGGCGACTGGTTAACGATTGAGTGAGATAAATCTTTACCTTGTCGATATCTATATTGACTGTGGAAATGAAAAAGGACGTACTCTAAATTTTTCAATATGGCGTTTATTGATAAGCAGAATTTATACCACTTATAGACGTTTTATCAAATGGATGTAAGGTAAAAATGCCGAATTAATTTCTAAACTTGACTTTTTGACTTTGACTCTTACATAACTTCTTAAATTAATATCATATTTCGTAAATAAAACAATAGTTTTAGTATTAATTTAGTTGTAAGTTGTGCTTGTGTAATGTTTTGACATGGGCTCAAATCATTAAATAAACATCGCGCCTCCTGTAACATTTGTTATTTGTTGGTTACGTCCTTTTTCCTTTCTACGGTCGATATACTCAAAACTCACAGTGGCAATGGTAAAAAATGTATTGTTTAGGTTACAGAATCTACCACAGTAAAAATGGTTCTTTTTCTAATTATAATACTGATTTTAAATGATTGTGCGTAATTTATGATATTATTACAAAATTATAATTAATCTAAATGTTTTTCTAAAAAATACAACCATTATCGCGAGGTTAATATGATAATATTGTTATGGTTCGAGTTTTATATAAGAAAAAAATGTTAATGCATTAATATGTGTACTTGTATAAGAAAAGTTGCGAAAACGTAGGCCTATTTCACTGGTTTACAACCTTTTTAAGCGTCCAACTTACAAATAACTATCACAAACTCAAGGATGCAGATAAAGAAATAATTTATTTTAAAATAGTTCTTGCTGATATTTGAGATATATATAACTTCGATACTTTTCAGAGCTAGATACTTTGAAAAATTGATACACTTTAGAAACTTCAGAGAATTTTATTAAATCCTTTTTAATCTAAGGCTATAAGACTGAACACCTACTGGGTTGATCACTTGCCAGACAACCAATCCTTTGGAAAAATAATCTGTCAAGACTTTCCTTCGCATTGCAGAAATCAATACACAGTCAAATTCCGTTATAACGAAACTCGTGCGCCCACCAGTTTTTTTCGTTATAAAGTAATGTAAAATAGGTATATCCTTTTTCCAGTTCACCATAATAAGTATTCGTTATACTAGACAATTTGTTATAGCGGGGTTTGGCTGTATTTCGGTCCAAGTTTAAGTTCAGAGTGGACATTTTCACATTGTGAACATCCACATGCTACACTTTCGGAGCGAACATATTGAAAATTATTATAAATCAAGGAAATTTACCATAAATATTGAACAAAAATTTAGTACTGCACAAATTACAAATGATCAGAGAATATTGATAAATAAAATGAGGCGCCAAAGCTTTGGCGGAATACTATCATTCGAAATAATTTTGTTGATATTTGAAGTGATATGTGAGGCTCACGTAAGATTTTTTTCAAAAGAAATTTACTTAACTCATAGGTCACCTAGTTTTGCATCTTGATAAAAAAAAAAATGGTTTGCAATCCTCCATACTAATCGACCGCTGAGACGAATAATTTTGTGCGATTTTATTTGTATTTTTTTTTTCATAAACTCATTTATGAATTTTTTCATGTTTTAAAAAAATAATTTACGTGTTTCTTTTACAAATAAGATTTTTATATAAAGCTTTTGTACATTCAAAAATATTTTTGTATGTTTTATAAAGTACTAGCATTTTTTTACATTCTAACAATTATCACCTTGTCTATATGTATCGGTATCAAATAGTTGACGATCCATGATTTACTTCCTTACTTATTAAAGTTCAAACATTAATTGCAACAGCCAGAACAATACTTTGAAACATTTTTTTTAAATATATTTTATGCGTCTCAAATATAATTAGTTAAATTAGGGTTACCAATAAACAATCTTAAATTAAATAAATGTGCATTTTATTTACGTTTAAAATTAGCCATACAACCCCCAAGATATTATATTTGGTTTAACCTTTGATTTAGTCGCATCCGTTTCAAATTCTAATTATAAAATAATTATTTGTTACGCTCACGCAAACTTGCGCAAATATGCATAAACAATCATAAAAATACGGTGACAGTGTTAAAGTATTTACGATATTATAACACTGTTATTTTATTGTTTCCGTTTTACGAACCTCACAAGTAGAATGAAGAAGTAAAAAAAACTTTGAATTCAATTCAGACTTGAATAAGTTTACTACTATTTTCATATTGTTTAATATTTTATTACCAACAGTTTTTAAATAATGAAAATGTACGTATCACTATTTCAATTTCGATTTGTAGTATAAATTATTGACTTTCAAAACCCATAGTGCATTTTGTTGGTCAAATCGAGCATGTTTCTATTAAGCAATAATAATAGTTGAAGCATCCCGTGTTAATGAATGGTTTATTTGTTCTTTAATTTTAAGTCGGTAGATGGCTGGTTTTATAATTGTTATCGAACACATGTAGGATTACCTAAAATTAGTAGATGTTAAAAATAATGGTCACACACAAATAATTGTGCATGCAAACTTGAGCGTGTATAGCCCACGTAAAGCAGTTAAATAAAACACAAAATTATAACTACATTACATTTTAGCAGATACTAAGTAAAGTTGTAATTTCTAAATTATTTAAAACTGGTAAACTTCCATATGTGAGATCACTGTT
>JAGVSQ010005654.1:0-17402 GCA_022683975.1 Rhyacophila evoluta
CTCATTTTCGTGAAATCGACCACATAGGAGATATTTTCGCGTTGACGACGATATAGTGTAGTGTGTATCGTATAGAAATAATGCTGACATTAGTTATTTAATTATGTCGACTATAAAAAGGAAAAAGGACGTAACCCAAAGAGAGCAAATTTTACAGGAGGCATAAAAAACGTTTATTTAATGATTTCGGACCAAATTCAGACCATTAAATAGGCACTAACTCGAAGTGCACGATGACTAAAATTGTTTCCATACTCAATATGATAGTTGTTTGTCTAAAACAAATAAAATTGATGAGGTTAAATTAAAAGATTAAAAGCCATGTTTTTTTAAGTGATTAAGATTTTTCAGTAATAATGATCGTAACCTAATATCCACTTATATAAATTTATTTAAATATATAGATTTGACCATCTCCGTTATGAAAATGAAGTTTACAAAAACATTAAAAAAAAAAATTGTTAACCAATTGAGCGACAAAAAGGGATGAACTATTGAATCAATCATCGTTGTCATTATTTATTCATAGCATGGGTCTTATACGGAACATTTACTTCAAATATGATCTTGCGTAAAATTGAAGCCATGTCTAAATTAAAATAACACCGAATGTTGTCATACCCTGGTATTAGAAGAATGATAGTAACTTATATCTCAAGCTAACCCAAGATGATTAAAATAATCCAGAATGAATGAGCGATAACCTAAGTAAATTATTTATAAAACATCTACGTTCTTGTCGTGCGACAGTGATTCTTGAAGGTGACACATGGTGTCCAAATGCTCTACTTAGGAAACGGATGTGGAAGAAAACAAAGAAGAATGGGTATCCAATCCTGCATTTTTGTCTATCCCGCATTCGGCGTATGTGAGGACGCAAAATTACTGTGGGATTCTTGTTGGTGACATGTCGTGGTCATTTGTTCCACTTCAGAAGTGGATATAGGAAAAGATGAATAATATAGAGTATTTAATGTATCGGGAAGTAAAGTTTTATTTGAAACATTGTAGAAGACCTTATTTTAAACATGTAGAAACTTTTACCAACTCCTGAATTACTGTAGATAAAGGTGCCTATTACTAGCCCTATAGTTGAGATATTTCTAACATATTGCTTACGCTGGGGTTTCCCAAGCTATGGTGTTCCGCGAAAATTCGGAAAGCTTTTATACACTATAACAAATTTAAGGATCTTCTTACTTGTAAGAATTACACAACCTAAAAAATAAGCTTAGTGTTCCGTTAAAATTTCCGGGCTTCCAAGTGCATTGCAGGTAAAGTTTGGGAAACCCTGGTTTACGATATCGAAGTGTAACGGCCATCTTTGATTTAAACAAAAATTGGATTGGCAGCTCATTTTTCTTTGATCGAGCTAAAATACCTCCAAGCAGAGCTCACCTTAAATCTTGTCCAAGCTTATTCGACTTTTTTATGAACGTTGTAAAATTTTATGTATTCCAGAAATGAAATAAATGATTTCTCCTTGGGATCTTATAAATTATAAGCGAAAGTCGTATATTATTACTATACGCGGTAGATAAGATAATACGCCTAAGTCCAAAAATGGCAAAAATGATTTATTGTACGTACTAACGATTGTACACCGATTTTATTGCTTGTGGTGATGTGAAACATCAATTAGTTAAGTGTCCAATACTATACATGGTTATTTATTAACTTAGCATGTCAAGTAACAATGAATACGTAATTTTATACAAAGCTATAATATGCCAGATTGTCTATTTCAGCTGACATCATTATAAAAACTAACTGAAGGCGCTTTACCGAAAAAGCTATCAATCAAAAATGATCAAATGAGCTGTAATTTAATATTCATAAATATATTATTCAATCATTATGCTATAAAGAAATGAAAATTTAACCCTTTGAGGAGTATGGACGTACATGTCTTACATTCTTTTATTTTTTAATAATATGTCATGTCTTCCCGGTAGCGTAATTGGTAACGTGCGCGCCTAGCAATCCGAGAATTTCAAGAATCCGACAGATGGGGGATTCGAACCCGCATTCCCCGGACTGCTAGGCGCGCACGCTACCAACTACGCAAATGGCGCTGTTTTAAAAAAAAGCATTTTTTTACCTGTCGCAGGTGTGACATCTATATAATAGTAAATATATAACGCGCGTATTCAAATGCAACGTTATGTCAAAATTTCAAAGCAACCATTGAACAAATTTCGGAGATTTAAGATTTTGAACAAACGAATATTTTAATCTAAATAGATTTATTATCATTTCTGCTCCGAAAGCGGAAAATATGCATCCCCTTAAATGCAAAGATGACCACTCCAGATATGGAGTACACACACATATATATGGATTTCCCGCACTGTCTATACTCACTATTGACAATTTATTTATAAAAATTGGTTGGCAGCTTATTGCTCAAACCATTGGACGAATCATTCACCTTTGGATTTTATCACAACCCTGCAGCTGTAGGCTTATACTATAGATGACTTTAATTGGTTTTCGCTGTTCTTAAGCGATGCGGCGTGAAGTCGGACAATACATTACAGTGGATTGTAATTACCTGCATTAAATGTTCATACCTACTTCCGGCTTCGTTAAAAATAATTTCCAGCTTTCAACAGATGTGGTGTAAAAACATTAATTTAAATTTGGTTCCAAATTCTGTACAGCACAGTGACGGGAAACTTGTGACACGCGATGAGTAACTCATATTTGTGATCGTGTTGTGTTCATTGAGTCTTAAATCAACGTCATGCAATTATTTTTCACATCTTTTTGCATCGATAAATAATAATATTTCTTTTAAATTACAAAACGGTGACAGTGTTTAAGATCTGTAAAGAATCTCTGAATTTTTCGAATTATTCGTTCGTTTCTTTTTTATGGGATTCATTATTCCAATAATATTAATTACAATTGAAGGTTTTCAGCTGTATTTTTGCTGTGTGTTAATGTTTCACCATGACTGAAATAAAATAATTAAACAAAAAAAATATTTTTATTTGTTGTGGATATCGAAATATGTTATTAACATGCCTTACTGTCCCAAAAGCTACGGTAATGACTCACGAGTGTCTGTAAAAATTCAATTTAAATTATACAAAATCTGCTAGATCAATTATTGTAACTAGCCACAAAAATCATTTTATTATGAATTACAAGTCAAATAACATAAAAAAAGTGCAAGAATTGCAAAAATAAAAGGGAAACAGAAGAGACGACATGTCCAGATAGATTTTTTTTACTGACTACTGAATTATTTCTGTTGATATAATAAAAGTACTGGTCACTCACTATCCGCCACCGGGCAGTACGACTAAACACATAATATATCATATTTTGATGCATGTATATATAAAGGTTCGCCACCACTGTTATAGTGTGTTAAGTTTACCTTGCCATGAACAATTGACAGTAAAAATATTTAATAGTCTACGGGCGAATTAAAAATGCCATAAAAAGCATTTTTTGATAGCAAGGATAATGAACGGATACAAAGTTAATGAGCGCGGTAAAATATCAGAGAAGTACCTAATTAACATTTAAAAAAGGAACATTGTAAGTAGGAAGATGGGACAATTTCCAACAGGTGATCTATGACAATTAAAATATTTAATAACGAAACGTCAACTTAAAACTATCTGAAATTTTCATTATTCCATATATATTGCCATTAGTAACGTAATAATGATAATTGATTATCAGCCAATTGCTCAATCCATCAGGCACCCATCCATGCATCTTTGAATTAAACACATCCTGAATAGCTGTGTGATTTAAACTTACAAATTATTACTCTTAGGTATCATTAACCCTTTCATCAGTTCGTTATTTTTTATGCACCCACGTTTTACATACCAAAAGTATTCACGTCTATTTGTAAACAATGCTCTTCTGCTTCCAAGCAACGAACAAAATAAACTGAAAAGTTTTTTTCCGAATTGGTTAGATTATATATAACATTACCACATGTAGCCGTTACCATTTTGTAATCAAATGTGCATTTGAGAACAAATTAAAACCTATAGGACTGATTCATGTGACATTTTATGTGTTTCTGTAAACAGAAATATAAAGAATCTTTATTGTATTTACAAAAAAAATAATTACAGAATGAGCTAGGGGATTTTTTCAATACTGAAGTCACCTTTTTTTTGTAATGTTTACGTATCCTTTTCTCGCTTAAATATATGATATAATTTTAATGACTTCCACATATCATTGATAGATCTATTTTGTATTCATATTAAACGATAAACGCAATAAAATTTTATTAATGAATAATTTAGGAATAAAGAATTGCCTCACCGGTTAGCGTAGTTGGTAGCGTGCGTGTCTGGCAATCCGGGGAATGCCGGTTCCATTCCCCATCTGTCAGATTTTAAAAGTCCAAAAATGCAGGACTGGACGCCCATTGGGTTGAACAATTGTCTGACAAACAATTCTCGTGAATAATCTGTCAAGAAGTCTTCACATTGCGGAGATCCATATGCTCCATTTTGGGAACGAACCTGGTATAAAATAATAATAATAAAAGAATGGCTTTGAAAATAAGGCGATAGGACATGTGCGTCCATACTCCTCATGGGGTTAATTGTCTCATTCTTTGAATTTAATACCCAAAAAACGTTGCAAGCCGAAAACAATATATTGTAATACGTGTAACCGCAGTTCTTAGGGATCCTCTGCATCATGAACTGAAATTGTGGCAATAACGACGTAATGTAACCACCATTCAAAACAATAACTGTTTTCCGCACTAACCACACGTTTTTCAACGGTTTACCAACATTAAAGTTAAAATGGCGTCTATTGTGGATCGCTAATGTACTTTCAAGTGAACTCAGCCTTGAGCGGAATGCACAACCTTTTTAAGACGTATGCGAAACAACAGGTAATCACTTTTTTTTACTACGTCCGCTACAAAAATGGAGCATATCGTCGTCAATATTGCAGAAACACGTAACTTAATCTTTTGGTTTGAGTCACTTTATAAACCTTTTTTTTTTAAATAATCTTTCGTATCATTATCGCATTTTTGTATTTACACATATGTTTATAAAAGTGTACAAATTATTTTTTAGCATAAAAACGTGCCAGTGAAACAAAGGATTGCAAAAGAGTGACTAAAACTAAAAAATCATGTTACACGTTTCTGAAATATTGGCGACGAATGCATCTACAAAGTGTAAAGGTGTCCACTCTTAAATAGATTGTATGAGTCTATGCAATGGGAATTCATGTATTGACAGATTTTTTATGAGAATTGTTTGTCAACCAATTGCTGAACCTATTGGGTAGCCAATCCAGCATGTTAACATTTTTTTAAATTCATCAGTTGTGGCAATCGATTCCGGAAACTTCTATTTTGGGTATTGGTATTGGAAGACCATACTGAAATATTTAAATCAACTACTATGTCAAATTATTAATAAATCCATTATTATTAGTTTTTGTAATATACTATTATGCGGGGGTAACGAACATGAGGCGCTCTTCAAAAAGTCGGCAGTGTCCCAAGAGCTTTCCAAGACTTTGCCTAGAGTGCGATACATATGATTATTTATGGTTCTAACTCAAGTTAATGTCAGCTATCTATCATTTGCAGTATCAAATATCAGTAAGAGCTGCTACCTATAAACCGTATATTGTATAGTTTGACCAGTCAGTTTATCTAATACAGTATTTGAAAGTAAAACATATAATTTTCTTTTGTGTTCCGTATAAATCTTTAAAAATCATCATGTGTATATAGTCTAATAGTTATCTTATATGTCTATTTCGTATCGCTCGTCTAAGCTGATCTGAAATTGGGACAATTACCTGTGTATTTCCGATTCAAAGATAAAATTTGTGGAAGTCTCCAGTTTAGTAATGTTGTATAAATCACGAAAATTTACGAAGAGAATTTCAAGATACTAGACACAATTTACCAACCCTATTAAAAAAGTTTCATCGGAGCTTTTTTACCAATAAAAAAAAAGAAAACCTTTTCAAGATCGTAGACCAATTATAGAATATTCTTTATAAAAAGGTTTACCTGTATGATTATTACTCTAAGAAATGAACCTCCCTGATTTTTTTTGTCTGATCAATAAAACTACCTCAGATCATTCTTCGTATTTCATAGTATTATCATCAGATTATTAGATATTATTAGCTCCCTTTTTAAGGCATATGACCACCACGTAGTACCTTTGTGATTTTCTTGTCACCCGTTCTTTGCATCTATCTCCCAGCTCTTGCTAGGATCTTTTAATTTCACCAAATACATCCAGACGGTCGTCCAGCACGTCGGGATTCCGCTAGTTTAATGTAAAGGCAAATATTAATAAGGCTCTGGCACACTGAACGCGACCTGTCGCGGCGCGCAGCGATCTAGGCGTATACGTCGCGACATATCGCGTCTAGTGTGTCAGAGCCTTTAATGCTTTTCAGAGGCATCTGCTGAACGTGTCTCAACCATAAAGCGATATGACTTTTAACGTAGATGGGGGCGGCGTTTTTCATTTTATATGTAGATACATTTTATAGTTTAAAGAGATATCCAACATTAAAGTTGACAATTATCGTATATTATAAGTGTTAAAATGTCTGTATTTTTTATTTGAAAATATATTAATATGAACGTCTAAATACACCACTTAACCGTAACGTATCGCTTTCAGCAGATAAAAGCAAAAAAGCTCCAGAGGTCCGACCTGTTGTTAAAGCGATTACTGTGAATTCACATGGGACCACTTGCTTCTTTCATAGCTTTCCGTAACACATATACAGGTTGTATACAACATGGTTATGTTGAGATTTAACGATAATGAATAAAGAAAAACACCAAAGATGTTTTTCTATCGGCAGAAATTATTGGATTTCGACATTCGCCTTCAGGCTATATAATCAAAACATTGAATATATTACATATGTACTATGTACACTACTTCCATATGAGTCGTCATTTTTTACTCTGGTTCGATTTTTCATCAACTTAGTGCTTACGAAAAAATTCCAATTTGACTCGGCTTATTACAGGATGATCACCTTGAAAGTTTAATTTTACAAATAGGTAGTTTTGGAGTAATCGTTTAGACTGTGAAAATGGGTACATTGATCTCTGTAACTAAAAATTTTGTATTATTTTTATTTGTGTATATTTTAATGCTTAGATTGATATTTAGCAATTTATGAAGAAAGGCATTTGAGAGTTAAATGAGAGTTATTGAAAAGTTTCAGATGCTTATTAAGTATTAAAACTGTATGAAATACAATGCATTTTCTTCTTCGTCATTATCTTGGATCTTCAAAGCTACAAAACGTCACTCTGGAAGATAGCAAAGGCAACACTGGCTTACTCACATTGTAGAATCTGATTGAAGAACAGAATCAGTGGGGTAATTTATAAATAAAGTTGTCAAGTATTTATCATTTTAAAATCTTGTCTTCAGTTATATTTATTAGTCTATTTTTTATCATAGTATTTGGTGTAATTTTTAAACGTTTGTTGCTATACTATAGTAAATAATAAACAATGTAATGGGTTCTATTCAGTGTGATATATCACTTTATATGTAACAAGAAAAGCTTTTTGCAGTATTAATAATAAAGCTCTGTATAATTAGCAGTTGTGTGTGAAACGAAAGGGACAATTTAATAAAAAATCTTAATTTGAGTTCTTAATAAGGTACTTAAGAATATGATAGAAATTAGGAATAAAATGGCCAGGTATCATGTTGTTCTGCATGTAAAAACAATTTACATTTAATATCTTTTCACAAATGCCCAAGAAGTTTGCGAAAAATCCTCCAGGACGTAGGTTAATCGACGGGATCACGCTAGGGCAGAGTTATGGCATCGCAGGGATGAAAGAAATTTCTTATCATTTATTTTCATTTGCAATCCCGCCTTTGCGAACTTTAATTTCAGCGAAAATCTCTTGAATGTTTGAAGAGAAGTTACCGTGTTCAACGAAGTGGGATAATTTTATTTTTCATTTTCAAACCAACGGGAAATTTATATGGAAATTCGATACTAGATAAAATGCGTTAATGATAATTCTTTCACAATAACCCTTTTAATAATAAAACTTCCATAAATAGTCCATCCTTTGCTACGCGGATTTCGCCTGTGGGCATCACTGAAATGTATTTAAACGAATGATTGAAGATGGCGAAAGAATACAGATTCGAAAAAGTTTTAGGATTCAAAATCAGCTGCTTCTCGTACTTTTAAACTGTGGGTACGTCTTCTTGATAATGTTGTCACACCCGAATTACATGTAAAAATAAATAACTAATTGTAGTATTACATAAGTTAATAGTTCTACCAAGTAAATATTAACTCGATCAAGGTTCCTTTATATTTCATTATTATAATCTATATATATAATACCTTGTTTATCTTGATTTTTTTAAAACACAATCTGACTATGCTTAACACATTCTCTGCGACATGTATTTATAGAATAGTGTATTGACGCCTCGGGGGCGTCTTTAGCAGCGAACGTGTTAAGAAGAAATCAATATCGTGAATTGTGGACTATTATATCGACTGTTGACGAGGAAAAGCTTTTTATACAAGGCGCAAAAGTTGTATATAAATGATTCTGGGACAAAGTCAAAATATTAAATAGACATAATCTTGAATTACATGAAGACGTAAACTAGAATTTTTTAATCCAATTTAACATAAGTTTTAGAAAATATTTAAGAAAAACCAATAAAATTGATGTAATGGAAGTCCCTTTTCCTGACTTCAAATTTGACCGGCCATCCTTTTTTCAAACTAAAAAAATTAGATATAAATTCGGTTTTGCGACTTTCATTCTTTTAAAAAACGTGTATTAAGTTGTATATATTTTGATTATCGATATAAAGTATTTTGAAAAAACTGAGGCATACGTCTTTTTTCCTTTCTATTTTCTGGATATATATAATTATATAAACGATTTGAATGCCACGCGCTTAATAATGGTTCTAAAATAGACAAATACAAGTGAACTTGTCTGAAATCATAGGCCTATCCCTCGCTAATGTACCAAGCTAACATCTTTGCCTCAGTAGAAATCAGTATAATAAATAATATTTAAATTACACGTTATAAACGAACATATATACGTACCTGTTGAAGTTGAAAAATATTTCTATACATTTAATCTATATTTAACGACTGAAATCGCCAAACTAGGCTGTAGAATTTACGTCGTATTTTGTATACATGTCAAATGTTGCACGGCGAAACCTTTAATTTAGTAATTTGTGACCGCCAATTTGGGCCATGATTTATGGTGGCGTTCTCACTTAACCTAATTTCTTTATAACAACATAAATATCCTACAATCGAAAGTGAATCAGAAAATTCATAGGTAATAAATTTTTCATTCAAGATAGTTTAACACACTCCTAGAAGCCATTTTTAACACTTTCGACGCGATTTTATGATATGTTGGACATCGGTAACACCATATAATTCCGTATTTTTAACCAAAACGAGAGTAGGAGTATTGACGTATGTTTTTTTAAAATACATCACCATGGCTATTGTTGCTGTGTTATTGTGTATTATAATAAACAATGTCGAATTAAACACTTCAAAATATAGTATGTATTAAATACTTACAGCGTTCTCTCCTAAGCCATGAATAGTTTTCTTCAATTACTTAAGCACTAATACCGAAGAGGGATATATTTATTCTTTAACCGTATTCGCTCTTCAAGTGGAGCATATGGATCTTATATAGACTGAAGATATCCAATCCAAAAGTAGAGTAGATCTCGCAATGTGATTATTTCTACGAGAATTGTTTGTCAGATGCTCAACCCAATGGGTATCCAGTCCTGAATTTTTGTTTTTTTTTTTAAATCGAACAGGTTGAGAATCGAACCTGCATTCCTCGGATTGCTAAGCTCGCATGTTATTAGCTACGCTACTGGGGATACAACGTTGAATTTAATCGTATATTAACTACATTTTTAACCTGATAGTTGTAGTATTTTGAGGGGGAGAATATGGTTTATTTCGTCATTTATATGGAAAAACTGATAACTAATTCAAGCTTTCTCATCATGTCAAATAGAAAATCTCAATAGTTAGTATAACGCAAACGGACCATTCGATCAAAGTATGTAAAAAGTCAAGTTGATACACCGCCGCGCTGAGAACTATTTCGCGATACAATCGTCCCTCTGCGAATGGGTTAATTTATTATAATGTCTTTTTTATTACCGTTCTTATTTATATCCGGTTTGATTTGATTTATTCATCAATATTGCATCGATCACTCACTTACCTAGGAAGCTCGCGTTCTGTTGTATTACACGCGGTAATGATAATAGATCGGATGTGATCGTTCAACAATGCAACCTTAATAAAAGGAACCTGGATGTATTGTTTTTATCGTCTTTCCCATATATATAGTAACATTGTTTATATAGTCTTCTTCTTCTTCCATATCCGCGCTCTAACTGGAGCATATAGATACCACATGCCTCCTTCTAAAATCCCATTCGCCCGCCAGCATTCTTGAGTCCTTCCAGGTCATACCTCTCTTATCTCCTCGTTACGAAAAAGTCATACCACCGTACCTCCAAGATCTACCACAAGTTTTTGTTCTCAGAGTATTATAGGATGGCTCGGGCTTTTGTTGGGTTTATATGGTACATACTATATTTTTGCAATAATGACAATAGAGAGACATCTAACATTTTGATTATTTCCTGTAAAGCCGTTTTCAAACAGGAATCATGTTTTTATTATTATTAATATTGATCGCATAAAATTAATTTAATATTATAGTCATGACACACGTGTTTTGGTAACATTATGTGCTTGCTGTTGGGCAAATATCTGTCTATGGTTTACAATCTATATATCAACTACACTGTGTCGTCTCTCAGGTAATTTATAATTAAAATATAATAATGTTATCTATAACCATTTACTCTACGCGCAGATTGCGGACGTTCAGTCGTTCAACATTCCAGAAAAGTTCTCTGTGTTGTATATATTTCATCAAACCTGCGAACGCAGCAGTCAGATCATGATAGTCAACTAGTAAAATTGAATGGTACCGGTCAACTGTCAGTTGAATGACGAACTCCAGAACTTTCTCTCTCTGCGCGGGAGTAAATATTCATGAATGACCTCAATGTTTAAAAATACATACGGATTTAAGCGAGTACAATTTTCACTGTACTAATATACTGTGGTGCAATATATTATATTTCTTATACTATTGTTTCGAAAATTATATGGCCTGTGATCTCGAACACAAGGTGTGTTTTCAATGAATCGAAACAATACCGTATTCAAGTCAGTCATTCTCACTTACATGCAAAATTACGATGCAAATAATAACAATACTTTTAATTTTTTGAATGCCAAATGTCAAATAGTGTCTGTACAACTAAATCGATATCCTTTCTAAATCTTATATTTACAGCAAACTCTCTTTTTACACGCAGTTTTTTTACATGGTGTCAAAATAGCACGGTGCTACATCCCCCATTTTTTGTTGTATAAATCCAGTAAAATCAAAAATTTTATACATTACAAAGGCTCTGGATATCTCAAGTAATGAAAGCGAAGTCGTACGAATTGTATGTAAACGGGTTCGTCTATTGTCTGATGGTGAATAAGCTTTGTTACATTTTTTATTAAATTATGTTGTTTAATAAAATTAAATAAATATTTTTTTTTGATATCCATTGATTTTTGTACAAGGAAACCGATCCACCGTTATTTTTTTTTTGTATCCTTTTTTTACACGTTATTTCGTGGAACGTTTCCACCGTGTAAAAAAAGTGTATTTGAGTAGATTTACATAGTTATCATTAGTTCGAAATGTAGAATTAATCCATGCATACCCATTTATTAGTGGTTCAAATTGAACATAGAATTAGAGACATTGATAAGCCACGGAGCCTGCGAATTTCAGAATGTTGAACAATACTTTTCTCGGTATATGATATTTCGTTCAGCTATATGGTGCATGTGGTCTAGCCACGACAGTCTTCCAATCTTGATTCACTGACCCTCACCAGCATCATATTTTCCTTGAACATATCTGTAATGGTCATCTTCAAACTGACAAGATCCATATACTCCACGTTTTTATAAAACTATAATCATAGAAAATGCTAATTTGATTTTTAACATAAACTTATAACTAATATTCTACATTGTAAACTTCTTATTCTGAACTCTCAACGTCAATTTAATAAAGAAAACTTTTCGTTGTAATATGTCTTCTTAAAAGCTTTCTTAATATGGATTACCATAAAGCTGTTATCGCATTAAAGCTGTAAGCTCCCGCACAGATAGTAACAGTACTACCACAAAGTTTCTGGTAAGAATATAGCAATTTAAGTATGTTGCGAGGTTTCCGTTGATGGACGCAATTTCACACAACTGTCTGCATTCTCCTCGGTCTTGGCTGTATTTTTAAACGTCTGTAGATGTTTTTATTGCCCGTTGGATTGTTTACGACAGCCACAGATGACGATAAAATCGAGACCCCTTGTTGTTTTAGACCCGACTTTTGGGTGTTAATTATGCGATTCTATGTTATATCTGGAATGATCGATACTTAAATGTGGGCGGTATCCGATCAAACTTTGACTCATCCTTTTAATTAATATGTATAAATAGACTGTATAAATGTATTAATCAACTTTACATTTGACAAAGATGCCGGACAAAAGTATCAACATTTGATAATCTGGGTTATAATTTGAAGATTACAATTATTGAAATTTATAAAACGTGGTATATTAGTAATTATATATGACTTTTGATTTATACGATGAAATTCATATTTTTAAATAATAAATAATAAGTATATTTTAGATTTAAGGCACGTATCCCCACCTGTGGATACTACTAACTAGTGAAGGGAAATACCGCGTAACTTTATTCTTTAAATAAAGTTAGCAATTCGCACAACTTCACCGGCTCAACGGTTCATCCAGGATAGTGATACCTCCATCACTAAAATTACAGACTAACTTTCGGCTGGTTAAGTATTATTTAAGTATATCCAAATATTGACAAATTTGTCTTACATTCCATTTGCCTCTGGATATGTGTATCAATGAAATAGATATACAATGTTCAATCAGAAAGATGATGAAAAAAGGACTATAAATAACATAAAGCCGACATTTGACTGCACATTTTGATTGATTTTTTTTCCAAAGATTCAGTTACAAAAATTACAATATGTATACTACAATTCGGATCATTATTTGCGACTTGGTTATCGCCTTTCGTCATCTCAGTAATACATAATTACCTCAACTGGTTTGTGATCGAGAATACGCAATAACTAACTATACACCGACAAATCAAATAAATCGTCCATAGACAAATTAAGCGATGAGGTCTAAATATGTATCGAATTGGACACATACAAATTGCACAGATATTCTTTCAAGATGAAAATAAATGTCCATGAATTGCTATCAGTAGAAAGTATTTACTTTCTTGTAATTTTCTTCTTAATAAAGTTGTCTTTTAATTTTCATAAGCTGGGAATTGCAGTTATTTGTTTGTCTGTTGCAATGTTGTATAGCGTATCGCGAATCAAAAGTTTGGGGAACAGTATTCTAAAAGTTACATGCGTAACATTGGCTGTACCGCAAAAGTCATTTGGTCTTGGAATTTTAATGAAATCACCGCATATTTATGTCTCTCATGTATCACCCGAGAACACTTTTGAACTTGTATGTTAGTTATGGATGTGTCAGACCAGAGTATTAAATTTATTTCCAATTTCTAGCTCTACATCGAAATGAAAGTTATCCATAAAGCTACTGACAGTAAACGTATTAATTGAAATTGGATTAAATATATATATACAATAATTGCTGCAATTTGTGAATGTCTGGGTTTCACCTTTGTCGTTGTCAAGCTATATGTGTGAGTATTTTATGTATTATGCATTTTTCCACACATCACTGTGATAAGAAACCCTTGTGGGGGATAAAACATTAATTATAAAAGACTTCTAATGGCCAAAAGTGCCATATTAAGATTGAAATGTCTCTCGTACGTATTAGAACTACTAATCTAAAATATGTGTTGTGAAGAGAAAAACGTTATTTATGAGTTAGGATACAGTTAAACTATCTTCGATTCTTATTCTAAGTATATATCGATGATTAGCAGCCAAAGCATCTTAACAAACGTCATAATCAACAGTTAAGATATTTCGGCCGATAACCATCGATATAAGTAAATAAATAATATTATGTATAAATGCTCTAACATATTTTTAGTCTTTAATCAAGCTTTCAAGAAAATAAAAGGTTGCTCATCACTAAATGAAATACAGACAAAGTTCGTTATAACGAAACTCGAGGGTCCACCCGTTTTGTTTTATTATACTGAAATTTTATTTTAAAATAATGTAAAATTGGTACATCATTTTTTCGATCCGCCATGATATGTTCGTTATACTGGAAATTCCGTTATTTCTGTATTCGCTATAGCGGAATTTGCCTGTATATGTGAAACAGACATCTAATCGCTTATAAAAACATATATTCGTTTTCAGAATTTTATTTAAGAGGTAGTTTTATATTACAGAATTTATATCCTTATAATAAATATAAGAAAAAAATTACCATGATAAAAACAAGTCGGCTATGAAAAAAAAACTATAATGAAATGAATATGATTGAAGTAATGAATTTTTTATCTTTCTAATCAACATATTTACATAGTTTAGTTTAAACGAGTTTAAATTATGAAGAGAATTGTCCACAGTAAAACAGAAACATTCCTTAAATTACTGATGATTTTATTTTTAATTCTAAAATATAACACACTGTGTAATACATCGGTGCATTCACGTAACTTTTCTCATTATATAATTCAGTCAATAGCACCTTAAATAATTTGTACTCTCATAGTTTTATAGGTAATACAAAATTTAGCTAGTTACCTAGTTTATGGTCGAACTCACATGCTAAAGCCAGTTGATAGCTTTGTTGATAGGGTGTGCCATTATGCTGTAATAAATTATAATATGGACCTGAACAGAAACTATTCCTATGGGACGGACCTCATATGGGGTCCGGGAAAGAAGGGTCGTTTTCATTTTCGCCAAGCTGTATGATTGGGTAATGAAAAAGACGTTGTAAATAATAATAATAGTAATGTGGAGTTAATATTTTATAAAGCTCGACAAAAAGCGAGTCGAGAGCTTTTCACATACAAAGTTTAATTCATTTGCTAATTAAATTAAAATGGCAAAGTTAGTGTTATTCATCGTCCTTATTTTTTGTTTATGTTTCAGCACATTAATAAATTTATTATTATATTTGCAGATATTACGCAAAGTTTAATTTTATTAATTCTTTTTACTGAGGTCACTTTAAAAAACCAAAATGCAGCATATTAGAGCTTTCGTGTAAAAGTTTAATGCTTTCAAATAGCTTTAAGTGTTAACCCTCCTAAAACTAAATAATGATGTATCGTTGATAACTAATCTGATAAAACCTGTGTTTGGTTTTTTTATTTAATAATGAGTAAAAAAAAGCTGTATGTTCAATGATGAAAGTATTTTTTTTATTATAAATAACTTCATATTATACAAGTTCTTCGTGTTACATTTTACGTTATTCTAAAAATTTCAAAAACATCGTAAATGCCAAAAGTGTACGCATATTTTTCAAAACCATATTCGCTGCGAAAATGGAGTATATGGATTCATAATGTATGAAGATATCCGCTCCAAGAGTGGAGTATATAGATTTCCACAATGTGAAGATAAGTCTTGGCGTATTATTTTTTTACGAGAATTGGTTGTCAGACAATTGCTCGTCCGGCGTTTACTGCATTAAAAAATATAGTAAATACGTATATATAGAACATCCATATAGAATGTAAACCAGTACAAAAATCAATTTCAAATATGTTCAAAACAAAAACAAACACTGAAAATCATAGTTCGTGGGAATTTTGTACAAAAAAACTCGCTCAAATAGGTTCAGTTTGGAAATACACCGCCCACATATTGTAAGATAATAGAAGTATAAATATGTTGTATATTATTATGATACCGCGTTAGACTGTGCCAATTCAAATGGACTAAGCAGAAATTACAAAACAGGGACCAAATATGAAAATGTGAAAAATAAAACTCGTTATAATTCCATGAAAAATATTTCTGTAAATAATATATGTTTTTTAAATTAAATATCTTTTAAATCATTAATATTTTTGACTAATGGCGCTTGATGGAAATTGATTTTAAATTCTAAATTATTTAAAGCTGGTGAACTTCCATATGTGAGATCACTGTTAGTATGTTATATTTTTGCTCACTGCTCACATATAATATAGCCCGAAGATGCCGAAAGGGGAAACCCGTGTCGCTAACAATGATCTCACATATGGAAGTTTACCAGTTTTAAATAATTTAGAAGATATGTCTTTTGCGTAGCTATTGAATAAAAATATATGAAATTAATCCACGAATAAAAACACGAACTATTTTAATGAGAGGTTTAAGAGCCATAGCATAGATCTATCGGACAGAATCGCTCGGTCAATTGGTTTCGCAATGAGCCGTGAATTAAGTGTATGACATCATTTGTTTCGTTCATTAACTCTTAATAGTACTTTGTATTTGTTTGTTATTTATTAGATACCGTAATTAAAACATAACTATATCCTAGAAATTAAATTTTATTCGTTTTAATAATATAGGCATATTAGAAAATTAGTGAGTAAGGCTGACACTATGATAGCTGAGCGACAGCGGCAGAACGTCGTTAACAGAAATGCAAAATAGCTAAGGCGAGTGAGCAAGTTGCGTCACCAGACAACTGCACACATGACATCTGCGCACCCATTGAAGTGCTGTCGAACATGCATGCTCACTTTCTCAGTTACCTATTTATAGCTATTTTGTATCTCTACTGTCGACGCCCTGCTGCCGTCGCTCTGTTCCCGTCGTATTTATCGCAGCGCCGGCCTATGATAATTTTTAAGATAGGAAATATTGCTAGATCGCCATCGATATATTCCATTTCTGCAGTACATAGCACTGGTTATTTTTAAATGAGACACCGGTACAAAGTATTGGTTACTTTTGTACTCATCCACTTTTACAAATACTCATAATCGAAGAGCAATGTTTTTGGAAGATTTCATAAATTTATTCAGATTTGTATCACCTTTTTTTAGGTCTCACCAGCAACACTCAGTTACTCAACTACTACTCGTTCTCAAAGTATTTGGTTCCTTCAAAAAAGTACTCATTCTGAAAAAGTAACCGGTTATTTAGAAAGTATCCGTTCTTTATAAGAAGTACTCATGATTACTAAAAAAATAGTATCGAATACTTTTTGAATTGACAGCTTAACGCCCGCAATTTTTTGCTGAATTTTCCACGGTAGCCGGCGAAATTC
>JAGVSQ010005655.1:5089-17401 GCA_022683975.1 Rhyacophila evoluta
GGTAAAAATAATCAGTACATATTGAGCAATGTGTTATGTAATATTATACAATTGATCTGTACATTGAAATAAATTATATTGTATGTATTAAAACATAAGAGCAGCTAAAAGGATTTCCATGAATTACCAGGAAAATATTATCTGATATGAAGAATCTAATTGAGAAGATTTATACGTTACTATTTTTATGCAAAGATTATATAATTTTGATTGTAGCTATCATAAATTATTATCTTAAAATTGAGAAACAAAATAACACTCTACTAGTGAATCTCTCTTATATGAATATCCGTAAATAACGAGAAACATTTATTTACGTGATTTTAAATAAAACAACAATATAAGTATAAAACGTATGTTCTTGGCATTTCTCACTGATGTCATAATATGTGTGCTGATAAAAATGCAACAATTGAAATGACCTAAATTCGATGATGAACCAAAATTCCTTTTGATAACGTAACAAAGCTAAGGAAAATGCAGAACGTGCACCCAGGACCTATTTAAGGCTGCTTTGGAAGAAATACACACTTCCTGAGTTGACATCTTTCTGGCATTCTACCAAGTCTGGTTGTGCACCAAGGCATTTTCTATTCAAAACTCGTGGGAAATTCATATACAGGCTACCGTGAATAATAAAAATGTTTAAAATATTTGAATTGTAAAAAGTATACCAGGGCAAAAATGGAAGATTTTGATATTGACTTATTTATTACAGGCAAAGCCAATGCGACTGAAGTCATTTTAAGTTCTCGCATCGCACACAATTAAATAAGCTATACAGCTAGCTATAGAGTTTCACTAAATTAACTACCTATATAGTCTAATAATAACAATAATAATCTAACTGATTATATTAAATACTTTTTTATTCTGTCTCTCTGGTGGCATATACGAGTAGGTTAGCGTGCGCGATTTGGATCCGGGGAATGGAGTACTGGATTGAGCAATTGTTTGACAATCAATTCTCGTAAAAATTAATCCATCAGAACATGTTTTTACATTGCTAAGATACACATTTAATACTTAACTTATAGAGCGGATATCTTCACAGTGTGTAGATTCATATGTCCCACTCTTGGAGCGAATATGGTAAAAAAAACTTTTCGTATATTTTTCATGTATTTTGTAGTCCGTTAATGCTTTTGCTGCAAAACAGGCACGCTCATCTCTTAGCCAACAGGAAAGACACTAGAAATAAGAATTTACAAATTTCTTCAATATTAGCTTAAGTGATCAATCAGTAATTCGTTATGCAATAGATTCTGGAGCTTTTGCATTTCATTTTTCTTGAAATGATACATACATAATTTAGCAGCAAACATAAAACCATCTTCAGTGTTAAGATTAAGGATTTCACGACACCCTCTATCCAAAACCAGCTTTAATACACAAAGCTCAGTTCAGGGGTGTAATTTAACCCCTCGTAAGTGATTTCTCCGCCAGAGCCTCGTGCAGGGTTAGCATCGCGACGTCCAACGGTGATTCACGACGCTCTTTGTCTTAATAAAAGAGACGGCCTTTGGGCGTCGCGTCTATCGAAATGGCCGTAGTCAAAATACCGTCACTGTACAGTTTTATGACTTAATTAATATGTGTTAGCCTTTATTTATGTTAGAATGATACAAACCTACCGTTTATAATATACACGTGTACCACTGGATATGTGGGAGCTTAGTTTATAGATACTGACGAGCGTGATGATCTATTCACACAATTACTTACCTTGGTAGAAATTTTACTATTTTTATATTACTCTATTTTTTAAAATTTAAGCACACTTAAGTGCGTGAATACAAAGTCTTAGATAATTTGTATTTAATTCCGGCATGTTCCCATTTAATAAAGTAAACGTTAAAGTAGTGGGTTCTTTTCTATATCAAAGCTCTGGAATATGTCTGATTAAAATTAGGCATACGGATGGATGAATGGAAGGTTTATTAACGAGGTATTACTGAAAATGTAGTACGATACATAAAGCTTAGAGTTTTTTTAGTTGGCTCCGAAGCGCGCACACCAGCGTCTAGAGTTTCTAGACTACCGATAAGATGTTCAGGAAGAGCTTGTGTTATCTGTGATTCGATAAAGAATAAATGCCGAAATAATTGAGTTTGATAATAGTTAAAACAAAATATGAGTATGAATCAAATAGCCAAGCGTACCTCTATCAATTATATTGTTATAATATTTTTTACGAAGAATTAATCTATTTAAGAATTTTAACATTATATGAACACACGGAACCCATTAACTTATATATTATATTAAAATTGTATATTAAATACAGTTAATTTTTTTGTTTCAAATTAATGCCATCAATGGTTTTGGTAATGGTTTCAAATTAATGGCATGCCTTAATGTATTTACACGTAGGAAAGAGGATTTCACCTTATACAATTTTCTAATATAAGAAAAGTAGTAGGCAACGTTTTCAGCCGTTTCTGGGACGATAAGTGCTATGTTGTGTTTTTTATAGTAAGACTATTTGATGGTGAATTTATTAAATCGGCAAATTTAAATACATATTAATTTTATCAAATATTCTTAAATATCTCACAACATTCAATTACCGTAATTTAATATAATACTATTATAATGTATCGCTCATGACAAAATATCTTGTATACTAGAAGACAAGAATTTCACAGAGGATAAAAACTGTATTTAATCCATTTCGTTAGAGGGACTTCTACATTTGTATGTTACTGTTAAGTTAACTAATATATTTAATGTTGATATTTACAAAATATTTATGAAATTTGATTTCACGATATTCATAATGGAGAGTTCTTTTCATCTCTTGTATTTTTTGCTGTGTGGTAAACAAAGTGGTGCTTTGAAATGAGTGATATATATGATAAAAAGAAAATCCTTAGGTTCGATTAATTTTGATCATTGTTATTTGTAATCTTCCATATGAGCCGCCATTTACAGCACAGCCTTCCTTTTAGGGATCTATAATGTATTTTATTTTAGTTTCAATTTTTCTGCTGAAGAATTTAAAAAATCTAATATGCTAGAAAGGACGTCCAACGGTTCCAATGAATGACTGACAACCAAATTTTCTTGAAAAAATATGTTTTTGTGAAGAATAATGCGTAGTGTCATATACTGCAATTATAGAGTGGTCATCTTCAAAATTTGGAAATCTATACATAGTCTTCAACTTCGGGGTAAATTAAGTTACAAAAATCCTTACTTTTAAGAAAACCATGCATTTAAATTTTTATCCTAGACTACAACAGATTTGATGATTCAAAATAAGTGAATTGTTAATAATAATAATAATAAATAAAATAAGTTATCATAATTAAATCCATTAAATATTGAGGTATCAAATCGTAATGTTTTCCATAAAACACAATGACTTTTGTCAATGTTATCATAAAAAACCTAAGACTTAAAAAATCGTCATACTAAGAATAATCAAAAATGTATAACTTTTGCTATCACTTGCTACAGTTTTCCAATAAAATAGATCTGAATACTAAAATAATAGTAAAGTATTGTTTGAACTGAAGTTCTGATTTCAATAGCTTCTTTCAATATCCGGTAATACCTCTGGCACCGGATGTATTATGAAAGAAATTTAAGCTGCAGTCGGTAAAGGGTATTCCCTTTAGGACTTTAACGTGGATCGTTGTGCTTAGCATATTCTTTGGGCTTAAACTAACTATCGTTACCTATAGCTTTCCTCGGGAAGTAATATCGCTAGTGTAGTTATACGAAACTTTTCATGTCATATATTGGGAATACTTTTTATCATCATCTACAGTAAGCAAGAAACCTTTTAAACTAGAAACTGTATGAGTTTCATATTTCAGGATATTTACGCCATATATAAACGTTTTTCGTCTTATGTTTGGTTTAATCAACAGATAGCTGTATTAAAAATCGAGAACATCACATATTTTTTATTCCAATGAGCAAAAACAGCCTGCCAGTATTGATATCAATAAGGAAAGCAATAACTGTGCTAAATTTAATTTCACCTGAGTGAGAGCAAGTATAGATTAATTTTGTTTTTATAAATTTGTAGAAAACATTTTTTTTGAATTTTTTTCTTACTCTTTTTCTTCTCCTAAACTGGACCATATGGATCTACACAGTATGAAAATATCCATTCTGAGACTGGTGATTTCCGCAATGTGAAGACGTCTTGATAGATTATTTTTCACAAGAAATGTTTGTCAGACAATTGTTCAACCCAATGGGCAACCAGTCCTGCATTTTCAGAATTTTAAAATCCAACAGATGAGGAATCGAATCCGTATTTCCCGGATCGTTAGCCAACCAACTACGCTAGCCTATATTTTATATCCTATTTATACCTTCCTTTATATTGATTATAATTTATTTTGTATATGTTAGATGTACAGTCCTTTGTTATTTTGTCTGTAATGTTTTTACTTTTGCCCAAAATTATTAAATAAACGTACTGTAAAATTCGTTCCGTTTGGATCACGTCATTTTTCCTTTACACAGTCGATATGTAAATCATGCAAATATCAAACGAGCAATAAAACGTTGCAACAATTATTTTCCAAAAAAATGTCAAAAATAAATTGATAACAAAAACAACATTCTGAGGTCATTCAAATATCATTTAAAACAGATGTTAATAGAGTTCATAATTATTTAATTAGATCAATGCTTTTTTGAAGTAATTGTTATATATGCAACATTAACAAAAACAAATAAATAAAAATGCTAATGAAAATGTCCTGAAAAGAAACATAAGCATTGAAAAAATGAAAAAGATTCTATTATATAATAATTGATTTTTTAATATTAATAAGATAACCAAAACTCCGTTTTTGTTAGAAAAATCCAAAAAAAAATTCCCAGGGGGATGGAGATAAATAATTAGCCGTGCTTAGTAAAATATTTAAAAAGGCTTATTTTTTCCTTTTGATCTGTGTTTCTTTGACAATAATGAGCGTGAAAATTCTTCTCCTAAAATATGCGAATATATATTGTACGTATTGATTGTACAAAGAAACATAATTAGCGAAGAGAAAGATTTAACGACGTTATTAAATCTACATAATATCAAAAGATCGAGTTTTTTGATATTTTTTTGCAAACATTAAATGATGAGATAAGTATCTCACGTGTATAAGACATTTTTGACGAATTTAGTAATATACAATGATATTATTTCTTTATATCATATATTGAAAAATTTATCTTGAGTAATTATATATTAGGTAAACATATAATATTTCTTGTTTGCGTTTTTCTACATCATTTTCTTACTTAAAGCATAAAGTGCGAAAGTATATTTTAGCCGAAATTACCTAATAATACCATCTTGTTGCACAGTATTATATGCACGTCTTGTATCAATTTCACAATTCAAAGTTATTTAAATATATCGAAAAAAGAAAATTTCACAACTTTATTCGGATCTACACAGCTTATGCATAACTCTGCCATTTTTTATTGAGATTTATAAAAAGTACATTGTTCATAAGTATCTATGTAAATAAATCAGTTAAAATGAGTTTTTTGTATCTAAATAATATCAAAAACAAATATAAAAATAATCTGTGTTACACTCTCCTGTAAATTTTATCATAAATGCATTTTAAGCCATCTACTCGTATACGGCCATGATTCGTCTGCTGATTTCTATCCTCCCAGATCATTTATCCGTTAATTCCGCTTAAATATTGTGCATAGTACCCGATCGTCTTCCAGATCACCAGAATCTTTGTGGACAGATGAAGAAAGAAACATCATTTATACTTACCGAAGGCATCTGCAGTACGTGTTCCAGCCAATCCCACGCGGTGTCCCGTCCGTTCCCTTTATCTCCAAGTTTCTCTCAGTGTCTCACCATCTTAAATACAGTTTTATATTATATTAAAAATAAATCAAATGATGAAGAATTTTTCTATGACTAAAAAACTATAACTCATAATTTTTTTACGACTATAAACATAATGTATACTTAAATTATACTTTAAATTGGTGATTCCTTTTTATATTGTACTCAACAAGAACTTTTACAACAAAATTTACTTCAGTACAGCTTATTTCGTCTTGTACTACTAACATAATAATATGTACATTAAACATGTCCATTCAAAATTTAAACAATTAATTCACAAAATTTACAAAGTTTTGCATTATGTATACGATAGTCTTACATTTTTTTATTAACAAAGACATATTTTAGGTTTTTAAAGTTGTAACAGTAGAGTGTGTACGTAGCGGGAACAGCTACTCAAGTTGATCCAACCAATTTTTGGATTCATTTGGGCATCCGGCTTGGTTACCACAAATGAAAAAAAATGTATTGATCTTAAAAAAACTGCGGCGTCATACGGCGAGCAAAATTATCTATTCACATAAATTGCTGACTAAATGAATCTCCTATTTTAAAATTATATTTTCTTTTAACTTCAGGATGCTTAATTACGTGGCAACCTCGGTAATTTAGATTTACTCCCGGAACATTCTCGACGAATAAATTAGATCGCTTCTCGATATCAGAACTCTGGGATACGTTTAATTAAGACCAGATGTAAAGACCGGACCTCCTTAGGTAGTTGTTTTTAAAGTTTCTTTTGTACTGATACATTATGATAAGAGATGAAGTATTTTAACAAAAAAGTGTAAAGCTTATATATTTGTATGCGAGTATATGGCATTTGTTATTTTTAATTATAATTTTGGTTGAAACAATGTGTTTGTATGCAAATTTTTACACAAATAAATAAACAATATTAAACGCCGTAAAAATGCGTACATTAGAATAGCGCATTTGGAGCATATTTTAATTTGCATTTTACATTATCGTAACGGAATTTCAGGCAGGAATAATGTATTATTTGCTGCCAGAATACCGCCATTATGAAATGAACGTTGATGAACGGGAGGAGATACCATAACTTAATGCTCAAATAAAGCCACACCATTGCAGTACACAAATTAATGTAAATGGCAATTTTTTGAATAAATAATTTCGATAAAATAATGTTTGTCATCCCAGTGGCCGAGAGGTTAGCATTTTGGTATCGTTAGGTTAAATTAGGTGAGGTTACGTTATGTTTGCTCCTATAAAACATGTTTAAGCACATGCAGATTTTATCGGATTTTATTAAGCTATATTTGCTCAGAAAATGAAGCAAATAGACCTTAAAAATGTAAAGATATTTTCTCAGTGATCGCAACTATCGTACGCGCTTTTGAGTTGGAGTTTGCGTGCTAGAATTTCATTGTTGAAAGTTTTAAGAAGATCGAAGAAGCAATACTATGTTCTCGATAGGTTAAATCAGTTGGAAACTTTCATAAAAATCCTCAAAATAAATCTTAGTAATCCAGAAATCCATATGCTTCATTTTTGGAGATGGTCTTCTATATACTGTTGAGATCCATATGTTATGATAATGCCGTATGCTTAAAATTACACCGCATATAAAATGTCAACCCATACACCGGCGGTTAGTATGTTGTCTGTATGACTGTCACGAGTTTGTGTTATACTATTAGAAATAGAAAATTAAAATATGTACCTATTTTATAGGAAGTATTTGTAGGAAATTTTTGTATAAAGCCTTTTATTTGAAGGAGATAACACTTCATATTTTATACTTAAGATTTATCGTTTTTTCTTTTAAACTAGATTATGTACGGGATTAAACAGTTCCAGTAGTTTTTCTACGTTTGTGGTGGGATTATTATAATATAAATCATAAATTATAAACATTCAAGACTATTTAAATAAAGTATTAAACCAATTTTATTTAGAATAATCCCTTCATAAAAAGGTTACACCATAACAAATTTAATACAACTCGTTAATTAAAAGTAAAGGTAAATTGAATTAATAAAAATATTCATATTTAATAATACACATGCATTTTGAAAATCTTCACTCGTCCTATAATTACCATCCATAACATATTTTTACTACATATAAACTTGTTTGTTTATCACTGATTAATTCAAAAAGCTATATATTTTTTTATAAAATATTGTACATATTATAAGCAATAGTAAATGGAAAATACTATTTTAAAATAAATTATAATTACTTTACTTTCTATATACTTTAATAATATGATACGATAATTTATAAAAAAACATATTTAAAATTTAAACACAAATATTAGATAATTATGATATATTCATCAGCGCTGTATGTAAATATTGTTTTGCGATCATTTTAATAATTTAAAAGTACATATAATTTGTCTCCCCAATTAGCGCAGTTAGTAGCTGGTGCGAATATCAATTCGAGGAATACGGATTCGATTTATTAATCCAAAAATGCCGTAGTGGATGCCGATTGGGTTAAGCGATTGTCTGACAAACGATTCTCGTGAAAAATAATCTGTCAAGACGTCTTCAAATTGAGAAAATCCATATACTTCACTATCGAAATGGATATGTTCACACTGCGTCGATTCATGTGCTCCACTTCCGGAGTGAACATGGTATAAAAATATATTTATAATTTTACATATAATTCTATAATTATATTGAATAGTATTAGTTAATTTAAAGAAAGTATCTAAATTATCTGTTTGTATAGCAGATAAGTTTGAATATATAAATAATTTTCATGTTACTTTTCGATTCAGTTATATTTATAAGTATGTAAATTCCCCTTCTTATTCTCGTATTGTTACTATATGTGCCAAATATAATTTGCATGTAGTGCAAGTGAGTCTTAATTTATCAAGTTAATTAAGAATGTTAAGATTTAATCAACGTATGCAGTTTTTCACAGCAGAAAAAACTCAATCTTTTTTGATTTACTAAGTTAATTACTCGCCGTCACTGTCTGAAAATTCCATGAAAGCTCGGAGAAAACAAAAGCACACCGTATATTTATGCGCGCTTGAGAAAAAGCTACTTAATTTTTTCCCGACCAGTATAAAGTTTCTCCGCATATTTATTTTATAAAACCACAGCATAATTATAAATGTTCTTAGTTGGTTAACATTTCTTAAAGTGTTGCGAAAGCTTCGCTGCTTCGTGCCTTCGTTTTGACAGATGTTCTGTTCTGTTTTACTTCTTCATGGTTTTTTCATAGTGGTCACAGTAGGAGGTTTAGCAGAGGCGAATTAGTTGCATAATGCACGATTTTTTATGTTTTTTTACTCTAAAATTGGAATATATGAATCTTTCGAAATTAGTTTTTAAATGATTGCTCAACTCAATTAGCATATAATCCTGAATTTTCAGATTTTTAAAAATCCAGCGTGCAGGCTTGCCTCTTGATTACCGAAAAGAATAATTTTTAGTTCTATTCTTCCCTTTTCTTCTATATCCACACCTAAGGCTTCGTATATAGAACGTCCAATATTTTGGATCATCCCGGGCCGTGTCTATATCCCGTACTTCTGTCAAATACACCATTTGTATAGTAATTTGTAACCATTATAAAGCACACATCGTCGTATGACTGGAAAATTATGTTAAAGTAAAAAAGTGAGTTTTGACATTCGAGTCTCTCTGTTAAATACATTTTACGACAGATTCTTAGGGTTTAATGTATTATTTTTTAGAAATTTTCGTAAAATGTATTTAACGGAGAGACTCAAACATTAAAACTCGATTATTTCAAAACTCATTTATTTACTTTAACGTTTTTTGCCAGTAATACGACGATCTATTTATTTATGATTCTTTTTTAAATGATCAAAGTCAAAACTTGTTGCTTATATTTTCGAGCAAGTGAAACATTTTTTAAAAAACAACTTTTTCTTATGGAAAAGAATAAATTTATCGTATTCGTGATTATATACATGTTGAATTATTGTATTTCTAGTTTCTCCTAAATATTATTATTCTTTTGAACAATGAATTTTCTAGTATAACTTTATTTGTTTAAGGCTAAAATTTATTTTGTATCTATTTCATGTAAGTATAAATTTTTTTTTTGAATAACTTGCATCATTAACTTGTCACTGATTTTTTTTCCAATTACCCACTATCAAAATAATTTGTTGGCATTTCTTTAAAGTTAATTAATAAATTCATGGAATGTAAGAATGAGAAAATAATAACGTAATTAAATTCTTCACAGTGATTAAAAACAACTAATTAAAGAGAAAATGTTTAAATATTCGAAAATAAAATTTCACTAAATACGTTAATGTGGTTTAATTTAAAACAGACGTGGAGTTTTTTTTAATTAATGTGAAATTGATACTGCCGCTATGTGAAAAATTATTAATTTTTTGAGACAAAATATGAAATGTATTTATTTTTTAGTTTTCATTATAATTCAGTCCTGTATTTTAAGTAAAAGCCAGACGTTAAGTGTCTCAAAATATATTTTAAACGAAAAGTCATCAGTGTCGTCACATCATAAAAGACAAAGAAGAGCAACAATTATTACAAAAATGGATATATGATATGTTTTGCGTGTTATAATTGTAACAACTCAAGGATAGAAATTATTCTTTCGGTATGAATAAGTCTAATTAGTATTCTGTGATAATAAATAAAGAGTTATAAATCAATACAGCTTGTATTAGTATTTGATGTCTTGTATCTAACATACGCATATAATAACAAGTCTTATTATTTTAATATATATATAAGAAAACGCTTAATAAACAAATTTTAATATAATACAAATTGCAAAATTATACAATAATGTCGACACGCAAAATGACGCAACCCTCATTTTTTCTAAATGGCGTTCTTCACAATATACACAACTTACTACACGTTCTATCAAAAGGATTTAAGCTGCAAATTTTTAATTGAAAAGTATGATAAAAAGAGTGCTTAAATTCTGAATAATTTATAATTTAAAATCAATTTCCATCAAACATCATCAGTCAAAAATATTAAAAAAGGGCTTGTTATATTTGTTAACAGGAAAATAAATTTCCACCACACCAATTTTTTTAAATAACTAATTAACTTCATATTTGTGTATTATTTTGACTTTGGCCCGAAATCGTTAAATAAATTATAAATATATTTGTGCTTCCTGAAAAATCTGTGTGGATTACGTCCTTTTGAGTTTCTGTAGTCGAGGTAAATACAATTATTACGTAGCAGTTTGGTTTGAATTTTATTTGGAGGGGTAGAAGATATAGTATTATTTTATCTGCCTAATCAAATCCCGGTATAAAACCTTCCAATTGTTATTTTTTTTCTTAGAGATATATTAAACTGATTTACAGTTTCTATCGCAAAGATTATTATACTGAAGTTTGTGAATCTTTCAGTGACGTAAATTGAAAATTGAAATGCCATGGCTCTAAAAATAAATATACCTATTGGTAATTAAACGAAATATAATCATTGTTATTTATAAATATAATTGCTATTATTAATTAATTAATAGATTTTTTGAAACTATAACTTTTCTAAATGCCTAGAAGCATACCCTTTTAAAAAGTAACTAAAGAGTGTTCTACACTCATAAAGTAGGAATAAATAGATTAAAAGCTCTTGTTCGAATCCATTTATATAACACGTGCTCTGGCAAATATGTAATAATGTAATTGTTCAGTATAATTGATGAAATTTGATTGGTTCAGATTTTTTTTTTATATTATTGTAAAAGTTTTTTAAACGTACTTATTAAATAAGCCACGTAAAAAAAATTATAACGTTATTTTAATTTGTGTACACATTTCAATCGTTCCAATTAAATAACCTTTAATTGCAAGATTTTAAAACAAAATAGCAAGCATGCAAAAGCTTCAAACATTTCCCAGAGGACCACAATTTAAAATTGTTTCAAGTAAAACAAACTTACTTACAGAAAAGAGGAAACTGAAAAAGTCTTCAAACTTTTCCAAGAATATAAAAAGTAAAATTTGCATACCTTGAGATGTAATTTTTAAGGCAACTAGCTTGTACGTAAATAGGCAAACTTTTAATAGATAATTTATAATATCTTTATGGCATCAAACGATTTAGCCTTTTCAAAAATTTTATTCGTAGTCGAAAACAAAAAACAAAACTTCTTTATCATTTTACGTTTGCTTTTAATATAATACGCAAAGACAAGTAAACGGAATAAACGTTTGATATGGTTAAAAAAAGATTACCAATATTGAGAATAATGACGTAACTTGAAAGAACTCCCAAGTTTTAATGATAAATGTTATAAATATCGATCGGAATCACTACTCATACGCACATTTATTTAATAACTTTGTAAATGCTAACATTTAAATTTAAGACCCTCATATAAAAGATGTTGTTTCATTATAATTGTTATCAAATGGGGATGGATTAAAATATGATAGACACGTACAAATGTTTTAATTATTAATATTTTCGACTGATGGTGCTTGATGGAAATTGATTTCAAATTCTAAATTA
>JAGVSQ010005656.1:0-17399 GCA_022683975.1 Rhyacophila evoluta
ACAAACGAACGAACGAACGAACATACATATTTTGACTTTTATATATTAGATATTATTTCCAGTATGGTGAAACTTTAACATTAAATTAAATATTTTAATTTCCATCAAATTAAACACGTAGTCTAATTTACCAAAACCTTATTTTTTAGTCGTTTTAATTAACTAAAAACTCATTTTTATCTTATTTTTAGAATAGAAGTAATATAAATGTAAAGTATTTCTTTTATCTTAGTATTTTTATTTCAAATTTTTTCGTGAATTGCGTCAAATAAATTTCCGAATCTTCCTCTGCGTACGCCACTGATATTATTGGATAAAAACTACTTCGTATAGTAATTACTGCTACAACTTAGCTTCCAAGAAAATACGAAAGTTCTGTATAAACAAACATAAAATACCTTTCGGAACTTGATTATAAAACAAATATTCTTTAAGTCACACATTTATATATTACCATTTCTACTGTATAGCATCACAGTCAGTAAAACAGAGTATCAAGTGGACATTTAAAAGTGCAGATACATTGTTAGGAATATCTCTTGACTCTTAATGAAGCTAAAATTCCAGGACTTTTAATAAAAACATACTCGCTCAAGTATGTCATTTCATAACATTTTAAATCGTCCCACAATAAAATAAATAAGTCACATACATGAGGTCTCTCGCAATTTTGCGGTTATTAAATGTTTTTTCAGTACGAATTCTCTCATCTTAATATTATATGGGAATTATTTCTTTAATAATACACTATAAAAAGCTTCTTATATGTATTAAATACATTCTAGCTTTCGTTAAACGTTCAGAATACATGAACGGAAATTATAAATTACATTTTTTTTTTATACTGGCCTACTAAGTGAAAACATAGTGTTTTAGATATATAAGTAACGTATTTGTACTTAGTAGGATAGTATACACAACATATTAATACCGTTAATGGCAAGAAATTATAAACAAATATCTTCATCATGGTGCTACAACTTTGTGAGGATATTCGCCTAGTCAATTATCTACATCTTTCATACCTTCGTCTATTTTCATCCAGCTCGACATCATCCATTCAGCTTCTGTTTGCTGTTTTTTGCATTCACAAATAAAGCTTTATGTGTCATGCGTGACGCGTTTGTGTTTATTTATTCTTCAGTACGGTGTTTAGTTTGAATAGGATTTCTCTCAAATCTATCTTTTTTCTACTGAAATTCCGCTCATAGCAGTGGGTAAAACTCTGGTGAATTTCGAAAGAATTAAAGAAAAAATCACTCATTTTATTTAATTGTATCGATAATATCAAATGGAAATTGGGGGTGCTGCAGTTCTACAGTGCTTATACGCGAGCCGCCACTGTACGTAAGTATAAATACGAGTATTCAAAATATGTTAAAAAAAACAATCATTAAAATATTGCTACTTATCTATGGGCAAAAACTAAAAATACATCTGTGTGTCTATCTGGCACAAACTAATCTCAAACGGTGAAAATTAGCGACGTATCATTTTCACATCTAATTCTGACTCCCATCTTCAAGTCAACAGCAAACAAAATACTGAAAATATTGTTTATAGCCAAGTATTAAAATAAATTTGTAATAAAAGGATGAATAAAATTAATTTCAATAATGAATGACTTTGAATCTATCTCAACTAAGACCGTGTTGAAAAGCTAGTAATTATAACACAGAAAATGAACACATTATAATATATTGAAAAATATTTCGGCTACTACACGAATACGTATCCGGTGTTGTAACTAGCATCTCAAAACACTTAAAGTTATAACGTTTTGTTTTCAGCAACCGTGACACGCATTCGTATAAAAGTCACACTCTACATAAAATATTATATAAAAACAATTAACGTATCCAAAGTAAATAAAATCCTAATATAGAGTTTCCTTAATATTTGTTGATTATAAATTAATGCTTTAAAATCCGTGAGAACTCAACAATAGAAAAAATACACCCATTCTTTTAATATGACTTTTTTATTCGAGAGAAAATAATTTTTCTAAATAAATAAAATAATATGCATGTGTTAAACAAAAGGCATTAAAAAATTATCATATTAGAAATATGTTTATTTAAAAACTACAACATCCGGATAATTTTGAATAATATTAATTACAATACTGTAGCCTTAAACTGTTCATTAATTAGTAGATACACTCTAATAGATTCTTTTTATCTACGCGCAGGAACCATTTTTTATCTTTACCGAATACCGGTTTTAGTCGTGGGAAATATTTGACCACCATACAAAATAATAAAGAAATACAAGGTGAGTAAAAAATGCTGTCCGTGCACACTGAATTAATTTTACCATGTAAATGATTAAGAAATTTGTTTTTAAAATATTTAGTGGGCATTTGGAGTCGTAAATAAAAGACGATGATGCCATCGTTGGAAATAATAATTGACTTGTCTTCTCATATTGGTTTTATTCAAAATCTCAAGCGAATATTCATATTTAAATATTAAATTATATTATTAAACCTGTCAAAAATGGTGCAATAAAAGTTACCTAATCACGTTTTTACATCATTATCAATTTAGAAACAAAACCATCGACAAAGATTGTTTTTATTGGCGTTGAATTTCATTTTCAATGTGACTGGCCATCAATTAGTATGTTTTAGTGGTATTTTAACATTATTTTTATAATATAATACAATTTCAAACATTTTTGGTTGTAAGAATTCGTTTTCAATCACAGAATTTCAAAAATCTTACACATATATAGAAAAGATTTACTGAGATACATTTTCTGTAATGTATTACACTAAACATTCATATTATCATCATTTATTTTGCGTTTTTATAAATTTATAATAATTATTATTCAATGTAAATTTAGATGCCTTATACTATATATATTCATTATAAGACAAATTAAGAGTTTTCAAAATGTTTATATGCAATATAAGTTACATTAAATAGGCTGTAAAAGGTTAAGTTCCTACTGAATTGCATTGTCAAATATGATTGACTAACATGATTGTGCTATTAGTTCTGTGCGCTTGACTTTGAAGTCACTCTTACAAATTTCATAAGTCCATGTCCATACATCAAAATTAGGAGTGCCAATTTTTTTAGGATACGTTAAACAATAGTTATGATTATAATACTTGTATAATACATTTTCTTATTATTGGTATTGTCTCATTCTTTTGTATATATGATCAATCGATATTAAAAATTTTGTAATATTATTTATTTATAATTTTTCATGATAGCTTAGAAAATACTGCAAGAAATATATTCTTACCGGTGACAATGTGTTAACAATAAAGCGATTACTAACAAATATAATAAAAACTCATCATTTCTTATAGCACTTAAATCGACTACACTGTTAAAACTATATACAAAAAACATACTATGCATTTCTAATATCTTAGCTGACAGCTCATTTAAATATAATTGTTCAGTCTTATTCTAACTGATTTAAAATCAAAATACTACAAATCATTTTATTTTAGTAAAAATCCAAGCAACGCAATTCTTTATACAAGCGATGTAATCCTCAACTGATTTCAATCTTTCAATATAAAGACATAGATACATCTTTTTATACAACCATCTAAATTAGAAATATATCAAATTAACGTCGAAATTTAATGAATTCACATATTGTGTCGATGATAATTTGCCTTGGATATCAACCGTATACTTATTTAAAACAAAAGTTTGTGGCTTGCTTCTTCATAAATATAACAACGTAATATTAATTAAATTTTATATTAACATACTATTAAAACAGATACTTTACACCCTATGATAGGTAAAGACGTACGATCCCCCAGCATAAGATTTTTTGCGGATTTTTTGCCACTTTGAATGACACATCAATGTGCTGAACACTAAAGTGATATTGATTTGAATTAGTTTTACAAGCTACAACTAATAGACCTTAATTATAATACATATATTGATGGCTTGTCGAGTTGTTTAATAATTGACTTAATAGCTTTTCAATAGACGGAGTTTCACATATTATATTGATATACATACTATGCGATTTGATCTAAATGTTATTTTGTTGTCTTGACAACGAACGAGCTTCAGATTTTCATATGTCAATTCCTCTGAAATTGTTTACATGATTAAAAATGTCGAAATTTGTTCTAAAAAGAGTATTTGCAAGAATTTTTAATTTGTTGATGTATTTTGAAAAAGAATGCTACTGAAAGCTATCGTATATAGTATACATGCTTCACCTCAAGATATTTATAAACGCTGGTTCAAATGCTTTAAAAAATATGATGATTTCAATGTAGAACGTCCTGGTGAACCGAATAGCTTGGAGAACAAAGATTTCAAGTATTATTGGATTAAGATGCGCGTTGAAGGCAAAAATAACTTGCAGCAAGATGTTGACAAAGATGAGATGACGTTTCTCAGCAAACAATTTCTGATTGTTTAAAGACAATGGACAAGATTATAAATGATGGGAAATAGGGAAAAGGAAAATAATTCGCACTATTACCCGGTAAAATACACGCATGTATTTATTTATAAAATATATACATATATTGCTAGATGTTATGTATATTTATTTTTATCATAATGTCGTTCAAATAATAAACATAATAAATTATATTCCGCCCGTTCTATGAAGCAGCATCTAAAATTAATGTGTTTTGCACTTCTATATCAGCACAGATACACAAAATACACAACGGGACTGAATTCGCAATGCACTAACGATACGTCAAGAGAAATAATGCTAAAACATAAATATTATATACCAAACACAAAAATACTATTACACATAATTTAAATTTTAGCTTAAAATAGATTTCATTATTACAAAGAATTAAGAGTTTGGGTTTTATGATTGTCAATTTAAGAAATTGATATTTTTTTGTAACGTGTTAGCTCCCAAAGTGAAGCCTATGGATGGTGTGAAGATATCCACTCCAACGTCTTGACAGATAATTGTTCACGAGAATTGTTTGTCAGACTATTGCTCAACCCAATAGGCATCCAGTCCTACACTGTTGCATTTTTTAAATCCGATAGATGGGGAATCGAACCCGCATTCCTCAGATTTCTAGGCGCGCACGCTACCAACTACGCTACCGGGGCTACACTATCATTAGTGACATTAGTCCATTTCGTATAGGATTCGTCTATTTATTTTATTTTTTTAAATACCTAAGGTATTAGTAAACATTAATTAAATTAATACAAAATATCTTTTATATTTATATCAAACATTAAATTTTATTTTAGTAAGAAGTCAACTTAAACGTAAGTTTTATTTTATTGTATGGTTTATTTATAGCTTTTTAGCGAATTTCAATAATTATAAGATGTCTAAAATTGAAAAAAAAAACACTTTCATTTTTATTATATTTAAAAACCGGTTAGTCCATTATAAATTTATAAGTCAAACGCAACAAAATAATTCAAATATATTCCATCAAACGTCATGACGAAAGTGAATAGTAAAATATATATTTCGGGAGCTTATTCCTGTTTTTGAATAAATTTTAATATGACGACGGGAGACTATTATAGCGACGTTGATCCCACCTGTATGAGAAAAAATATCAAGAAATTCCGCTTGTCTGATCGGCTACCCAGAAAAGGTAAATCTATTATACCATATTCGAACTTATTGTTTTGTTTCCAATTGGATGAATTGATAAATAAATGATCATTTAAGGTCGAGCCCTCGAGGTAAAAACCACACACACACGCACAGTATTAAAAACAGGCTTCACGAACAGTATGGAAGTTCTTTATGATACTATTATTAAGTGGTTAAGGACTAATAGAGCCTTTTATATGGTGTATTAGGGCATGTAGTTCACGCGCTTCGTCGCTCGCTCAGTTGAGCTTTAATACTTTGCCAACGCATACTGTAAGTTAGAACAAAGCTTTGGAACAGTAAATTAAAAAAAAGCTTTTAAAAAAACAATTTTATTTGCAGTACAATTAAACCACTGTAATCATTGAAATAGACATTACTGGGAAATTGAACACATATTATACATATATTTTACAATTAGTTATTTTAATAAATGAATGGTTAATTAATTAATTCTACCTATACTTTTATTGATAGAGGCGGCTCAAGGTACTGGGGCGCATAGCTTAGGAACGCCATCAAGAATCTATCAAGTAAAAATAATAAATAAAATATTGATTCAATGTGACGTATATAGAAAAAAAATGCAGGTCCGGGTATGCATAATAATTTATATATAAAGAGAGCTACATTTAATGACACTCAAAGATGTTCAGTAAATAAATCAGTGGTGTAAATTCACGCGGAATACAATACGTTTTCAGATAGTACACCAATTTCTGTATTTTTAGTTTCTTCCCTGTGATTTTTTTTTATAATTTTAAAAGTGGTACCGATATTGACTGAGGCATCAGCAACCCTGTTTATGGAAATATAATATTACAGCAATAATTTTATGGGGTCAATGATAAAAAAATATCTTACGTGTCATATTGTGGTAATGTAACATAAAATAATTCGTGTTTAACCAAATAATAGTAATTATTAAGCCGCATATTTTTAACAGTATAGATAAAATAGAATGAAATCCATTTAGATAAACTGATTTTGTGAATTTCCCCATATACATTTTAACGTTTCAGAAACAAAGTTCGATAACTATACGTTTTAGTATATAAAAAAGAAACAATTATTTATATGTGGGTAAATAAAAAATATTCTCTATATACACTGGTGCTCAAAATTCTTTGCACGGCATTTGTAATTTTTTTTTAATTCGTCAGTTTCTTAGTGATTCTAAAACATTTTTAACACTTTCAGCGTTTAACGTTAATCTTGCTCTATCTAATTGAGTCTAAGATACCCAGCATTTTCAGATAGCTTGGCAGGTATTTGTGATGAAAAATTATTTATTATTATACATCAGATGGAGACTTGATTGGTAGATTGATTAACAACCAATAGTATTTTTCCAAACAAAGATAAGTCCTTACATTTTCAAAATGTTTATACTCCAAGTTTAAAAAAAATTACCAATTTACATCAATGATAAAATTGCAAAAAAAACTATCTTTTTATCAAAGAAAAAAGGACATAACCTACACAAGATTTATTTTACAGAGTGCACAAAAACAGATATTTAATAATTTTAGGCCATTTTCAAAATATTAAATAGACACCCCTGAAGTGCATAAAGACTAGAAGTTATATTTTATTTACTTATTATGATACTGATTGAGTAAATTATTTAAGAAAAACCATTGAAATCAATATGGTGCAAGTCATTTACTTTCTTTACTTTACTCAACTTAAAAGCTAAATTTAGATTTTCGATTTTATTTAATTTCAACATTTGCATCTTACATCATTTTTATACATTGTGAATATCGAAAGAAATTTGTTTTAAAAATAACTGAGGGTTACGTTTTTTTGCTCTCCTAAAGTCAATATAAAATAACTGTTGAATTCTTTTCTAAACACACGATTATATAATAATTATCATTCCATAACGCCACGAGTTCTCAATGGATAATTTGTAAGCTTCATATTTACAATATGTATACAACAATTCAATGATGATATGAAAAATCCTAAGTGAAATATTATTATGCCATAAGTAGAAAGCTCTTTCAGTGTTACTATGCCTAATATCAGATCCATATGCTTACAAATTACTGAGGATAATTCAATACTGATCGCCAAGTGCAGTATTTCATTAAAAGGTAGACCCCCCTTAATGCTATCTCATTCAATGCTTCTCAAATATTCATAAAGAATCTCACATATTTATAGGTATTAGAGGTTCATACGATACAATAATATTTTATCGGTATAATAACACATTTCTTCAGAGTCGCGACCTGCTAATGTACAGAATGCGCACCGCACCAGGGCACCTGAATACAACGAGCGCCTTTTTTATATATACAACTAAATCACAAATATTTTTTATATGTAATTTATTTTGCATAACTGAAACAAGTACACAAAAAAATTTAAAAGTTAAAACTTTGTAAATTATTAAGCGTTTCAGTCATATTTAAACAAATATTTTAAAAAACATTTTTTACAACAACGCGTCCCACCAATGGCGCAGCACTGCACTTTTTTATAAACTGTTCAACTCGTGTCTTTGTATATTTGTTGACAATATTTGTGAAAATGTATCGTTCCAGATAGTTATGTTATAGTGTATTGAGTGAGTATGGATGGATACGTAAAAGCTCAATATGAGCTACATATCGTTAGTTACAACAATATCACGGCAGCAACTTTTACTATTACTTAAACAAAGACTAAAATCTATGACTTTGTATGCTAAAAACAAAAATCTAATTGAAGATTTTTTACTCAATTTCGCGACTTTCTTATAAACATGGTAATAAAATATAACATGGATAAGTATCATAAAATAAAAGTATCAAGGATAGAGATACCTGCATCGATGGTTTTATTACTTTAAACAAAAATATACAATATATATTAATAATATGGTTGCTTGGTATAAAGAATGTATATTATTTTTACTGTCCTCATTCAACGGTTATAAATACTGAGATATATTATATATATACCATGTTGGCATATTCTAATATCAATTTAAAATCAGTCTTCAAGTTTGATTAAAATTTAACGATTCTAATTTGCAAAATAAAACTTGAGAACCACTGATATAATACACGATAATTGAATGCTTCATTTGTATATAAAAAAACGCCCCACAGATTTCGAAACGATAGCTCACTATAAGGTTGATAGGTATTATGTTATACGTAATCCACGAGCATTATGACCAAGATACAATCTAAACAAAATAAATCAAACTTTAGCGATGATTTCATACAAAAAGCCAACTGGGAATAAAATAACAAATACATTTATTATAAATACACCGTGATTAAGAAATCAATGAATCTTTATATGAATATAATTTTTCATTTATTTATAAATTTGAATGGAACTTATCAAGGAGCTTTCGTTTTATATGTGATGAAATAGTTTTAAAACCACTTAACATATCAGTTAAAAAATACCGAAATAATTAATTCATAATCGATTTGAAGGTTTTTGTATACCATATAGACTTGTTGAACATGTCTTTATGAGACATATCTTTACAAATTTAAGACTTATTGTGAGAATTTAATTAATTCAGTAAATTTCTCAGTGTATTGTAAATTAATTCAAACATTATGTTTTTATGGAAGTATCAAACTTGAACCCACATTCCTTAGTTTCAATATACACTTTCAATTTCATTAAAATTAATACCGATCAAATGTACAAAATGCTACTTTGTGAGTATTAAGAATATGCATAAACATGTAAGATTATAACTAAATAACTTAAAAACTAGAATGAAATTATTTTAGATATCGCCTAGTCCAGTCGTTTACAAATTTAAATGCATATGTTGTATATGCCACCAGAATCCAGGAATGCTATGAAGAAATACAGAAAGTAGCTACACACATTCCTTAAGTATGCCTTGATATATACAAATGAATTACGAACAAGCAACAATTTTGCAATTGTCCGAGCGCTAATAATTTGTGCGTTCGACTGAAAAATGAAAGATCCCGTCTCAATTCAAACAATAGACTGTTAGGCTGATAAAAAATCACATAGAAACTGACATAGTTAAGGATTACTGGTAGAAAAAATCATTTTGTATTTATACGCTAATACTAGACAAACAATTATCTATACAATACAAATACCCCTCGATTAGGATCAGGAGTACACTTTGTACGAACAAAACCAACTCGAGATTTTAATCTCTTTGAATATCGTGTTCCGCCTAGCACATTGAGCCGATAATATCGATAATAGATACATAATAATAATGTACGTAGCAAAAAGGTGCTTCAGTGAACAACTTTTTCACAGGACTTAAGTATGTCTAATCATAAATACGATTTGCACAATTTAATCTCAGTTTATCTCTAAATGTTAGATTTTATCTATTGAGTTCCTGTATTTATTGTTAAGCTTTATACGCTAAATTGTTATTATTAGGGATGTTTTTACAACAACAGCTAGTATTGCAATAACAACTAACTAAGTTAGTAACGCTTAAGGTGAAACATCATGTTTCGTATAATTTAATTATTTTATTACACTGCCATCTAGTTCCCAATACAGAAAAAAATATATACTACAATTAAACTTTGGCTCGCTCAAACGAGATGTCATTGATATTATGTATATCTAAGTTTCCTACTATTGTGATTATTCTCACATTACGTATGAAATGTTGCCATGCACCCAATTCTCCAAAAATAATATGATGTTAGTAAGAATCTAAGACCATCGCTGTCTAAACTATCCCCATTAAGTCAAACAATTTTAGCGTTCCGTTAATGTTTTTGCTGTCCCCTTAAAGAGCACTAAGTATTTATCAATTTTCTTGTTTACTATTACTTTTTATAGGGTTTTTTTATATTAAAAGCAGTATAATATTATTTACTGATTTACAGATTTTTTATTTTCACATTTTGTTATATTACGCTGTATAAAATTTTATTGTAATCATGGTATTCAATTCTAATATTTTCGTATGGTACATAACCTATGCAATATGTTAGGAACACTATATTCATCTCATATATAATATTTAGTTGTTTCAAATCGTAATACCATTACTAAAAAGGTACACCGCATCAAAATATCATAAACAAACATTATATCAATATGTGCAGTAAATAGATCCAATGTGAAATAATATATTTTCAAATTAAGTAACAACAAACTTTTAATCACGACCGCTCCGAATGTAGAATACTAAATTTAAAGTATTTATTGTCAACAAATTGCTCGACCCAATAGGCATTCAGTCCATTTTTTTTCCTTTAAAGCTAATACCAACTGATCTTTTTCAATACATGATGGTAAAAAATTGGTCAATTTTAAGTTATTCGGTAATATTGTTGTAAAAAATATAATAAATGAAAGAGTAATTTGAAAGCCATCTCTTAAAAAGAATACTCACTATATTATAAACTTTGACTTCAAAACACAATTTATATAATACATTTATAATAAAAAATATTTGGTATAATTTTACCCCCTTAATAATTGAATTCCTACTAGAAACAATGACATATTTTCCGGTACGTGTATTTTATATAACTTGTAACACTGATACCATAATGATAGTTCTTTAGTGGTCATTAGTTATTTTATTATTTTATATTGTAATACAGGCGCCATTGCAATCTCTTGGCGCCATTTGTTATTCATATACGGCTAATTTACCTTTTTTAAACATTATATGATGAAAGTCAGATGATTATCATTAGCTTATAGTGAATTCGAGTTCTTAATACGACTGCATAAAAAAAATTTTATACCGTGTTTGCTCCCAAAGTGGAGCATGTGAATATCCGCAATCTTGACAGATTTTTTTCACGAGGACTGTTTGTCAGACAATTCCTCAATGCAATGGAAATTCAGTCTTGCACTTTCAGATTTTTTTAAAATCCAACAGGTGAAGACATTGCTAGAATTGCTAGGCACGCACGCTAACCTCTATGCTACCGTAAAATACACGACATATCATTTATTTTTTATAATCATTTCCGCAGCCGGTATGGAGTATAATTATGGATATCCACAATTCAAAACGTATACACATTCACAATAGTAAATTGCCAAACAATCGCTTTAGCCATAAGGCATCCAGTTCCAATTTAAAAAATCTTACAATTACGGGATTAAAACTCCCAACCTGCGGCACCATAGCATGCACAATTACCAATCGACTGGGCGACAAATACCTGACACTCTACAATAATATGCTCCATAGAACTTTCATATATAAACAAAATCATGTTCTACGGTTAATACATTATCGGATCTACAATTCTTTTATATTATACTGTACTATTCAAGCCAAACTAATCAATATCTTTCACATGTAGATATCTTACAAGAGTTCGTCAGATTAAAATCATAGCTTTACGAGACATGAATACATAACTAATCTGAAAGCGCAAAAACGAACCACGTAATATGTAAGTGATACCGATTTGCCATAGTGACAATGTTTGTACTTTCTCGCAAATTTTTTTATATAAGGGCTGTCCACCACGCCGAATGAAAGCTTTTGACTGACTTTAAGAACTTTCTTACGAAATCTAATATTTGAAAACAGTTACCTCATCGTATAACTTAATTGTTTATACATATTGTGTGCTTTTTTCTAGATTGCACATTTTTTGTAATGCACCGAATCGATGGATACTTATTACGTTTCCTGGTGCTATTACTTTTTATATGTCTCTTGAAAAGGAAAAACTTCTCAAATAAGTTTGACCACTTATAGGAGACACTCGGTTTCTACAAGGACAACTTTCCAGCATTTAATCATGTTCGGCATATAACTTTCTCAACTACACTTTTATTATTATTCTTCTTGCACTTCTTACCGCAATGGTATATGCCTGCATAATGGGCATAAAAGACGTGAAGAGTAGTACATTGTGAAAATCGTATAAAACTAAGCAGGGAATAAATGTTAATTTTTATTTACACTTAACGACTATTATTGTAACGTTTTATTTACCATAGCATACAAACTCTAACGGAATATTATTGTATGCTTCTATTGAACTGGCTTCAATATAATATTCATTAACAATATATAAGCCATAACTTTATTAAGTAGCCGAGAGGTCAGCGTACACGCTTCAGAGGCGGAGATTGCAGGCACGATTCCCACATCTTCTGGGTGTTCAAAAGTGCAAAGAAAACTGGATACCCAAAGCGTTGAGCATTTAACTAACTAAGAAAAAATCTGTCAAGCCTTGACAATGCAGAGGTGCATATACTCCATTTCCGGAGTGGTCATCTTCATACTGTTGAGATTCAAATTATGATCTACTTTTGGAACGGGCGTGGTAAAAAATATCGCATAGCCACCCTTGTTATCCGTATTGACGTGTCAAAGACACCTAAAAATCGAGGCTTAATAAGATAGCCCGGAAAGTAAAAATGTATGTCAGTGGAATAATCATCCGTTAAGCGAGAAGGCGAAGAAGCCCACATTGTTTAACTTGTCTGGCTTCCTTCAACAAAAGTCTCTTTAATCGCATTTGCTGTCGACGAAGCTGAAAGTATTCTCACCACTCGTCGGCGAAACAGACAGCTGTGAACATCTGGGACCTGCCTTCGTCTATCATCTATTTCTTTGAGGACCTGATGTACAGCATCAGAAGATTTTCTGTAGTCAGTGAATTGACTCGACGACTGTAAAACAGGTTGGTTTTAAATTTTATTACTTATATTTGATTCTTCACGGCGAGTATGACAATTTACAAATGCTTCAATCTAGTATGGAACATTAAATACTTGAATTAAATTTCGTACATTCCATACATGAATCCAGTAAGCGACAACAGATCTACTAAAATTTTGGTGTCTCGTATTACTTTTGAAAAATCTATATTTTAAAAACATTGTATTTGGATCTTTTGGTCCAAAAATTTATCCCCGATCCCTGAGTTAGTCAAAAGATCAAGTCTACAGTGAAACTAATATATTTTTTAATACTTGACAAATATTCGCTTTTTAAATGATTACTTTTGGTTATATTTAATTAAAGCCTGAATCTTTGGCACCAACACGTTCTTGCTCTCTACTCTGCTACAAGAGACCATTACCATAGCTGCAAAAGAGCTTTTTTAAATTTAAAGATGGAGAAAAAATTCTCATGAAAATTATTTTTTTCATTTTGGCATCTTAGCATTGTAGAAATCTATATAATGCACTTGCAAACCAAATATTGTGAAATAAAAAAATCGACTCTAATTAATAAATCAAATTTTAGGAGTTTCTTCCAAAATACACCTCTCACAATCCAAAACGCACTTTCTCTAAAAGCTTTGAGAGCTTTTGTTTGGAACATTCAATAAATTCAATCGTTAATAACCTATATTTTGTACATCTATTGTCGGCTTTAACTCAAGAAGGGGTATTTTTTTTTCATCCATAAATGATAATATGATTCGTATTTAAATTAATTAATTATAATTAGTTCATTTCACGCTATCGTTAATAGATTAAACTTTACTCGCTGAATTACGATAACTAAGTTTACTAATAAATATCTCTAAACAAATTAAACACTTTTTCGAAATTTTATAAAAAAATTTGAAAGGCATATATAAAGCATAATTTTACAAACGTGAGTGACTGCTTGGCATGTGCGTATAATTTATTAAACTGAAGTGTGTACTTCAAACGGATAAATGTCAGCGAAGAGAATAGAATCAGTTGTAACGTTTATTTTTTGTATTACTCTAAAGCAATAATGAAACTACTCCATTAGGGCTTGTGTATTTTTATCGGAGATCTTATCGAGTGGCACCCTTTTTCCTACTGCATGTTGTATGGGCAAGTCGTACCTACTATGATCGCTGTCACTTCTAAACGTGTGCAGATTTTGAGATAAAACCCGAAAAAAGAGGGTGCCCTCATGCGTGTTTACTTTTCGTAACTCGATTCAAGGAAATAAAGTTTATTTTCACACTTGTGAGCGCTAATTTACCGCAAATTATCATTCTAATTTTAAAACGCAGTGTTATCCTATAAAATAGTAATTATAAAGTGTTTATGAAATTAATATCAAACTAAACCAATAAATCGAAAAGGTAACTTATAAGCGATATATATATAGAATGAGTTTGTACTTAAATTTACCCAATTCATAAAACTGTTTCAATAATTATAGATTCACAAATATTTTAATTAGTAGTATAATAATGAAGAAGTTTCCAGCCGGACAATTTTCTAGGATAGAAATTTAACAACCATATATTAAACCAATATATCAAATAGTCTTTGATATTATTGTAGTACAACACATTTCAAATCCTAATTTTATTTTAAATGTCTTTCAAGCATAAAAAAGGGCGTCCACAATGTTTGGCTCATACTATTTTGGCACATATTTTTAAAATAATATTTTCATTTTATGGATATTTTCTTAAAACCCACAACTCCTAGATATTGTTTTTGATACTTTAACGCGACTTGAACCCGTGACCTAAGAAATATAAACACAGCTATTTTACAGTAGAAAACTATCCGTATTTATCGTAATTACTGTTGTGATATAATATTTTTATTTTTATATTGAAATCGTCAAAAACACACTAAAATTCATTTGAAAGTGTAAACCGTTTTATTGGGTGGTAATATGAGATAAATTTCATAAACTACTTTATTATAATAAATGCTTAATATTAAATGAATGCAATTCATCCATTTTAATGATTATGAATTTTGTTATAATATAATATAAAATTATGTAGCTCTATTTATCTAAGCACAACTATTTATCATTGAAAATCAACTAATAAAATTCCATTGTCGCACATCATACGCTCGGTGTTCGTTCAAACTACGAAACGTAAATACGCATACTAGCCGTCAATCTCGATCCAAAGACAAGATCTGATGGAACACTAATAAAAAAGGTTGCGTCCTTCAGTCTAGACCTCTAGACTGGAGAAATGCTTCGGCAATCCTCGGCCGTTCGTCAAAGTCGAAATGTGCCACCAACTTATTTCTTCGCAGCCCATTTGAGATCAGAATTTACTCCAGTTGTGCTGATAAACAGGTCATAAATCGCAAATTAGTCGATAGGCGACCGTGTTTACTTTTTTCATTGATCACATGTTGTTTTAATGGCGCTTTTTGCCCACACATATAGATACCCATTAAATAACATTAATTGCAAGCGTAAAAAGAAGCTTTTAATTTCAAAATCGACGAGTTTTATTACTTCCAGGTTTTTATAGGTTTACAGTTACGAAAGATTTGATAAATAACTTTTCAATTTTCAAAACTTTAAACTATCTTTTTTTTTAATAAAATCATTCTAATTTTATTAATTATTAAAAGCTTTTATTTAGGATCGCTCGAGTCGGTGAAATCTTCTCATTGCTACATTATTGCTACTTCTATCTAACCAATGCCATATTTTAACACTGTCTCATTATTATTCAACAAACTCGCTGTTATGAATTGTATTTGTTTATTTTTTCTACTGTATCGCTGCCAATACTTCTTCATAACATTAAGCACCACTTATTTAGAAGGTAATTTCTATCCATGATTATCGATCTTGGTCTCTTCTTCCCCCCCAAAATATCTTAAATCAGGCTTAAAATATTCACCCTCATCTGCTAGGCTTTCCCTTGTTACAATAGCATCTGAATTCATTTATAATATTGTTTCATTCACTGGTAAAGTGAACCAAAACTGATCTTCTCATTGTTGATATTACATAATAATGAAACGATCATTTCTTAAATTCTAACAGTGCCCGAATTACAAACGGCTTTGTGTATCGGTTGTCAACAGCAAATGATACTAGTATATAGTGTCATACTATTACAGTGTAATAAAGATTTAATATCAATCACATTGAAATGTCATGATGGATAAAATATTATATAAAATGAGATTAAGCGTTAAATAATTCACAACAAAAGTTCCTAAATTCCGTACGTTTCTTTCTATGGTTTCTCACGTATGTAACTACAATGTGAAATTACTTTCTAATGTCATCAGTTCCTTTCGCTAATACGGATAATATGGAAATCTATTAATTTTACTATTTTAACCTTTGCCCTTAACTGCAACTAACTATTTTATACAAAGCATAACTATATTGGATACAAAATAAATTAGTACCAATAACCATAAATGTACAGTGTGTATTTTTATTTAATTCACTTTAACTATTATATGAAGTTTTAATATCAAATATAGCTTTAAACGCCACAGAAGAAATATATTATAAAATTATTTGATATTTCAATAAAAGTTTAATTATATATTATTCAATGGCGGATTTAGCGAGAGGCCCCAGGCGCAATTCAATTGTGAGACTTCTATGCCCTAGGCGCAATATTTTTTGAAATTTATTTAGATGTCACTTTTGCTGAATATTAAGTAGTAATGTGCGGAAATGATCTGTTTTTTTTAAGCACCAGATACCAAGTATTGGTTACTTCGGTAAATACTCATAATTGGGAATTTCGCTTTTCGTACATTCATCGAAATTTTTGGCACGAGACCTTTTTTTAAGTCTCGCATCTATATTAAAATTTTGTAGGTTCATCCAGGTTTTCATCGTGATACTTTTTTATGGTCTTAATAATTTCTACCTTACTATGGTGTCATGACCGATTTTTTGCCGCGTTAACTCTAAAAGTAAACCACAAAAAATATGGACCTCCAAGCAGATTTTTTTAAAAAGAATTCGATATGACTGTTGAATTAACTAAAAAGAGGCCTTGCTTTCCCCTCCACGACTCCACACCCGTTATGCGGGCGTATACCGTGGCGTAACGAGCGTGATGCGCTCTTCATAAGTGCCAGAAGTGTCCCAGAAGCAGCTTCCCAAGACCTTGGTT
>JAGVSQ010005657.1:0-14219 GCA_022683975.1 Rhyacophila evoluta
TTTAATATTTTATGTTTATTGTAACATTTTTTACAATTTCATTCGCTTATAGCATATTATGTTACCATCGCAACAACAACATTTATTTAATCCGTTTGTAACAGCTTAATGCTGACACACTTTTACTTTAGTATAGCCGGTGGTAAGTATTGAAAACTAATATTCTTTGTAATAGATATTATCTAATATTCTGTATGATATTCATCCCATAATATCACAATATTCGTGGCTTGGCAGAACATAGTTACTTCAGGTTTCATGACCTCGCTGCACTTAGAATGTGCATTATCATAATCATGGTACAAAATCTGTTTCGCTATGTTAATTTTCAGCGCAGAAGAGCTTTCGCGTGTTGTATACTTACACTTAAGAGTTATGTTCTAACCATTACCAAATAAATACCAAATACTTTAAGTAACTTGGCACAACCATCTAAAATTTGAAACATCAGAAACTTAAAACACAAGAATAAAAACAACTAGTTAAATTATAATATCGTCGTTACATATCGCCCATGACAAAGGACCTATCACCGTATTTTTAATGTCAACATTAAAACATATTAGTTCATTTAACAGTAACATAAAAAATATAGACTTTGGTGTAATAATAGTGATTAAAGAGATTTTTATTAATCTTTGTGTCGTGTGGTATACGAGGTATTACTTTGTCATGATCGATATAATTAACCTTTGAACAGTCAATTATTTCCATATAAACAATTTCATCTACAAAACCTTATGACAATAGAACCATTCAAAGTATAAATAAGGTGACAAACGTTTAACAAGCATTATTGTAAGATCCATCACATTATTAGTGTAGTTGGTAGCGTGCGCGCATAGCAATCCGAGGAGTGCGGGCTTCATTCCCCACCTGACTGACTGGATGCCCATTGGATTGAGCAATTGTCTGACAAATGATTCTCGTGAAAAATAATCTGCCAAGACGTCTTCACATTGCAGAGATCCATACACTACACTTTCGGAGTGGATATCTCCACACTGTGTAGATTCATATACTCCACTTTGGGAGTGAACATGGCATATAAACATTTTTATATGATATACCATCGATTAATTTCTCCAGCGTATTGACTTCAACGTGAATTTCAATATTCTTCTTCTTTGGAGGATATGGACCTACACAGTATGAAGATTTCCACTGCAGAAATGGAGTATATGGATCACCCAAATAGGAGACATATCTTGACAGATTTTTCTTTTCACAATAATTGGTTGTCAGCCCATTGGGCATCCAGTTCTACCTGTATCTTTGGATTTATTCAATATTTTAATTTGTAATATGTATATGCTTTTTTCGGTAAAAGCATATTAAGTTAGAATTGTCAGTAACGCTAAATACAGTAAACCTAGATACAATTGTTTTATTACCTAGTTAATAATAAATCTAATTCGATAATTGTTTTGTTTCACTTTTTTAATTTTAATGAACATGACTGATAGTACATATATTATATTTATAATATATTTTTCTTCTTCTTCTTTCTTCTGGTTACTATTATTGTCATGTTATTTACAAATATCATGTGTACGAGCAGTTAGAGATTGCCGAAAAAATAAATTTAGTCATCAAATAAATGTATATAGGTTTGTAAATTTCAAATGGAGTGTGACATCAATCAGCAATCGATCGGCAATATTAATTGATTTTTTTTCCAAATACTGATTCGAAAAGGACTTGCAAATATAATACTAACAATTTTTTGCCGAGATTTATAATTCTACAAGCAATATGTTAGTATCTTAGTCCAGTATGCTATTTCATAACTCGGCCATATTAATAAAACTCTACTTTCATATTGTTAGTAATTTTGTATTTTTAAGTGACGTCATGAAGTTCAGTTGCGTCAGGGTGGCATCTTGGATTGCTATTGTTAGAAATTACTGAATTCATTTATTTTAAATAAGTTCCGAATTTAAGAGTTTGTTGATATTATAGCTATGCTAACAATATCCATGTTACAAACGATGTTTATTGCAGTGCATTAGATATATATTATTATATATCTTAGAATATTCTAGATGTTAATTAAAATTTGAAGAAAATTAACTCAAAAAGGAGTATTATTATTTATTGTAAAATCAATCTGGAAAGTTTATATCTATTTTACTGGCTTGCTGTTTTGTGATAAATTCTCGCAACGTAGTTTGACATAATTTGTATAGCGTCGAAATTGGTGTCAGTGAATACAAAATTGACATAGTTTACCGGGTGATTAGGTGATCAAACAACCGGCAGCCATTTTATTTGTTCCTTTTCGTGTTTTATACAGTAGTCAATGATATGATCAATATATACAGCTGAGTAATTTTGCCTTTCTGACATTCTACCAAACTGTTTGAAAGAAAAGTTTCTATCGCTGATGAGAAATTGTCAGTTCAAATAAGAAATATTTTTTCTCAGTCTGCATAAAATTATTTTTGAGAAAAACTTCAATAATCCAATATAATATTTTTATTACGTACTTTCGTAGGTCATCCACCGCCTACAGTTCGATGGTTTAGAGAAGATGAATCCATGTCAAGAGACCAAGTTCTCGCGACCGCTTCTGTAAAGCAGTACTTCGAACATGATATCATCCGCAGAGGACCCGATGGCTCACTCGAAGAGTTCCAAGCGATACATTTTCGTGATGGCCGACAGAAGACCAGAAGAGAAATGTAAGTGTCTTTCTTATAGCTACCTTTATATTATTAATATGATAAGATTATAATTATAAGACACTTTTATATGCTTAGGATGCTGTTCTGTCATAAAAATCTTACTTAAACGGACAACCAAAAAATATTAAAATATGATATTTTCTAAAATTCGTTTTCTTAATAGATATTTTTTTAGGAAAATTTTGAAACAAAATTGATAGTTTGACAGTTGTTGCATGTAAATAAAGTTTTAATGGGAAAACACACACTATGTATTATACAAGTAACGGTATTATGCAACATGAAAAGTTTAACTACTACGTTATAAATAGAAAAAAAATGTGAAACTTTTATGAATTTATGCGGTGAAAACATGTTATTTTTTTTACGTAATTGTTTAATAATTTTCTTTTTTATTTTTGACAATACAGGATAAAATAGAAGTTTTAAAAATACAAAAATAGTTTTTTTTGTAGAAGAATATAGATATATTGCTTTTGCTCTTATTCGAATGGATAATGGTTGTATAATTGTTATATGAAATAAATATAATGTCGATTAATATATCTATATATATTATATTTTGTTTGTTATTACATATTTCATACAGTAATAGTAACAGCTTTCATTGTAATTAATAATATAATATACATTATATAAAAGCAATTATATCTACTACCTTGTAGTCAGAACATAATTACATCTAAAATATGAAAAATCTAGTTCAATTGTTCGTGTTTAATTGTCAAAAAAGTCTCGACATCCTTGATCCTCTAAAAAATAAACTAATCTCTATTTCGTCTCCATAAAATCCCCGCAGTGCTTTATTAAGTTTCACAGAGAAAACCCGGAGCTTTTCCAGGCGAGGAAAATACCTCCGTACATTCATATAGGTGCGCACTTTGCGACAGTTCCCATACCGTAAATACGTGGCAAGTGAGAGGGGCTTCGGGCGACAGTCGACGTTTTTCATTTTGAAAATCTCACAGAATGAGACGGGAGGAAAATAGAAAAAATTCTCGTACGTGAATGCATAATATTATATCATTGAAATAGTTGTTCGTTCACTGTCTCTTTTGATCACATCACAGTCAAACCTCGTTTTAAATGTTCACGTCTATAGATATTTACTACACGCGTACGTACAAGTTTCTGTAAGACGGAAATATACTATATTACTTGATTATATTATATTTATAGAGAAAATCTCAAACTAAGTCATGCGTAGCGTGCAAAATGACTGAAATTAACAACGGTTGAATAATTATATTAAACGACAATTATTATTAGTTTAAAACTAATATCAGCTATGAAGATATTATTAAAACTATAATTATAAACTGTACATAATTTTATGTAGTTCATTTCTTATAGAGTTGTATATGTCCTTCACATAGCAGAGCATCCATATAATATATTATATTTCTGAAATCGACATATTGATCCATATCTTCCTCTTTCGTAGAGTATAGTTAACCACTTAAGTGATATAATAAAATGTATAATAACCTTTGTAGCCCTACTCGCGAAGTGTATTATAAATAATTAAGTGCATGTTCTTTAGTACTAAGGTTTTCAAAATTGAATCTCACATACAATCAGGATATTTCTTTATTCAAAAATCCAGACCATGATACCTAATAAGTTGAACAATTAGCTGGCAACTAAGATTCGTGAAAATAATTTATCTATAAAATATAAGTTTTTACTTTGTGATCAGTATGTCTGGGTTAAAAATATTAACACCGTGAGAGATTCGTAAGAGACTCATGACATGACACTTTTTTTATAAAATCATGGCTCACTCCGATAAAATTGTACATAGTAAATCGAATTAGTTAAAATTTAAGCTATAATAAAGCAATTGGTCACTCTTGTCACAACCGAAATATTATACAATAGTGCTCGACAAAGCTTGCAGATTTATCCTTAGTTATCCATGATAAATATAGGTGTTGATGATGAGCTCTAGTAATTCTATGAAATACATTATGTTCAAAATAATTCACTAGCCTGGGTGATTTTAAATTTCAGGAGGGACTTCGAGCTTATCCCAGAGCATACTAGACACGCCTTAAAACCGATCGGCGTTCCATTGAGACTGCCGGCTCTTCGAAGATCTGATCTTCTTTCAACCTTCTCCTGCAGAGCTAACAACTCAAGACTCATGTCTCCAACAACAGCATCCATTGTCATCGACATGCAACGTAAGTATCGATATATATTGATGAATTTGTTCTCTTATTTTTTACTACAATATACCTTAAATTAAACAAATATATTTTAGAATGTTAAAATCAAAAAATAACGAAATGCCTGTTTAATTTTTTAAATTAATGTGTTTAAATAATTACATCAGTATTTATAAGTTAGGAAGATGTACTCGTAATATCTATCAATTATTAAAATTAGTGACCACAAAGACAAAAATTGTACTTAAGGTTTTTTAATTTAATGTAAAAATGAGACCTCTGTTGTCTTCAGTAAGTCTTTAACGATGAACTTTGAATTACAAGTCCGTTTTAATTACGAAAATGGCAGCATGTCAATCAAAAATCTGAAAACCAGAAATAATAAAAATATTGCAAAAATACGTCAAGTACGATTCGTCAAAAAACATTGTGCAGATATAAATTGATCGATGAATTTCAATCTACTAATTTTAACAAAAAAAAATGTATATCAGACAGGGTCTAAATTTTCACCCACACGCTTCTTTGTATCCGACAGCTCTTAGTAAGGAACGAAGAACAATATGGCTATTGTCTCCATTTGTCGTACTCCCCTGACCTAGCTACTTGTGACTTTTTTATTCCCACGAATAAATAAAAGTGAGAAAATCAAGTAATTCAGTTATATGAAAAACTCGGGGGAAAAAACTTGGTGGCCTTGTCAAGAGTTTTAGAACTGTTTTCAGCAATGGATAAACACTGGGACAAGTGCATTTGACTTTCGAAAGAAGGATACTAAAATATTCAAATATAAATTTCAGTAGAAATGATATTAAAAATCATGCTATCTTGTAGTATTTTCACGTAGAAATAATCAATCAATAAATGAGGTGAAAACATAAAAACATTTTCATTTTTATTTGTGCTTTACTATGAATCTAATATAATAAAATACAAGATAAAATTAGTTTAATTGACCCACAATTAGTACGTAAAAATAAAGTTGGAATATTTATATAAATCATCACATGAAATTTTACGATTTTTCACCGTTTCTATAAAATCGTTTTAATAAAATTATAAATTATCATCCGTCATAAATTATTTCAAACATACCTGTAATGGACTTTTCATCATAAATTTTTATGGCCAACCCTGTTGAAATCAAATTATAAACACCATGAAGGAAAAGTCATAAAGTATATTATGAATATTCAGGGAATGTTTATTAAGATTTTTTTCACAGAAGCACAATTTACTGCAGATATGGGTAGCCATAAAATCATTTCTGAAAAATAAAGCCACGTGTAATGAACATTTGCTTATTGGATCATAAACGAAAATCCTTCGCATTTTCTGGTAACCTTCTAATAATAATTTCCTCCCGCTTTACAGCATAATGATTGTAGATTTGTTAACAACGGGTTTCACGATACACAAACACCATTTTTTGTTATTTATTTTAGGGCGAAAACAACTTCCTCGCGAAGTAATAAAACCACGATTAAATTATTATTTTTTACTGTATTTACTGTTGATTTTGATATCTCATATAAATGTAAACATTTCCATTTTTTGAATTCACATACCATAAGCTTTAACTCGTATATCTTGAATTCGATTTGAATTTGCTAGTAATTAAAGAGAGTTTTTTCATCTTCTGTAAAATTTGTGTCGTGTAATATACAAGGTATTTCTTTGTCACGTGTAATATATTGATAAACTTTAGATCACCCAACTTATTAAACATCCTTATACTACATATTAGCCTGTTAGCTACCATAGACTACTTCTATGACAGTATTACTACCAAATCCCATTAGTATTATATCATATACAATCGTCACAGCTTTATAAGATGATTTATTCTTTACTTCTAATAATAGAATTTTGAGCTTTATCTTGAATGCTGGACTGTATTTCTGTAGAAAGGTCTAAAATATCTTTCGATCTATGGAATGCTTTGTAACGTTTTTTTTCATTATTATGTGATATATAAGCCAGAATAATTTTTTTGATGGATTCACTTATTTTATTAATATTTAATAATTTTGTTTATTTATATATTTTCGTTAAAAAATTACAAATAACAAATAGAAATCACATTGAATTAACTTATTCAAACGTTAACTTAGCTTTAAAATACTAAAAATCAATAAAATAATACGGAAAAGAGTAAATTTATTTTCACCTATAAAGTAACATATATTTTCTTTCATGATTATTTATATAAAAAATACTTGCTATTAATACGACACATGTTTTATCACACACTTTCTAAAATTACGTTGAATAATAGCCCTGATTTATTCTTGTAAGTCTCCGTTTTCATGCTAAATTATTGACACAACCACATCGCTTACTTTTGACATTCATTAATTTAATAAACTCAACCTCAAGTAACTTCTTTTGCCACGGAACATATAGCCGCTACATGGTGGCTCTGGGACTATTTTCAACCACCAGTCATCTTCCATCCTACTAGATAATGCCAATATCTCTGTTTCACTAAGTATATAATATGAATCTTACCTATCGGAAGGAAAGAAAAATATAATACAAGAGTTTCTAGCGGCATCCGTAGCTCGTGTTCCAGCTATTGCATGACATTCAATGTGACAAAAGTGGTTCTGCACACTTTAATACCTCAAACTTTTTCGTTTAGTCAAATTACTTCACTCCCAGTATTTGGAATTTAACTAATACTTATTATACGAGTGTCTATCTTATATTTAAAAATCTGATGTTGACATATTTCAATTTTTATACCATATATATGTAGCACAACCAATGATGTATTTATACGAATTAATATAATTTTAAATAATACATTTCTCAACTGTTACTTGATATTCATATTTATTAATCAGAACACCATGGCATTTTTCTGTCGTTTCTAATAATCAGTCAAAATCACATCAAAAAGATATTTAATTTTCTCACCCGGCTTCGCATATTTTATTTCGTTAATATTCGGAGAACTGCCATTAAAAAATGTGTTTGACCAAAAAATGTCTTCGTTGACAGTAACAATTTAAAATCTCCGAAAACCCTCGGGCATTCCAACTTTTTCTTTTATTTTCACAATAATTACGACGGAGAAAACTTCGAAATCTTTTAGTATTTCTCCATTTAGCATATTTTTGTTCTTCGTTAAGTCTTTTAGTACGTTTAAACGTGAAGAAAATTTTGTTAGTAAATAGGTTTATTGTGATAAACATAAAAACCATGCGCAAGGAAAAACGGAAAAATGTTATCAGCAAAATTCGTGTGGGTTCATTTTTAAAAAGCACTTATTTATAAACACAGCAGGGGATAGTGCTTTAAGCTTTTAAGCTATATTGTAGTCGGATACTTGAAAACTACTAAGATAAGTAACGTAATGTTGCCACTTAGTACTGAACAATGCTTGTTATCAATATACGCGTATACTTTTATTTAATTCATATTTATTTCCAAACTTTAGTTTTGTAAAATTATAAATAAAAACAACTCACTATAACATATTTCGATGGCTTAATTTGCAAAGTTACTAACTCCACTTTTAGCTCAAAATGATTTATAATACCATTTTGCTGCATCTCAACTAAAATTCACTCAAATACATCGAAAAAACGTCCCAAAACCTACCTTCACTGCAAATTATAACTCCACTGATGTGTCTTCAGATTTGTCATTCGTAAGCAGCTGGCCAAAGAATTCGTTTAAAAAAAATTAATCACAAAAACAAATGGCAAAATAATCAGTTTTTCCTAAACAGTTCTTTTCCAGTTTTAACTCTCCTGTAAAATTGTCGAAAATTGAGTTGGCCAATTTGCTCTTTAAGCCATCGATTTGCTATTTATTTCGATTTTAATTATATTTGCTAGGAAAATCATCGGTTTAATACTGAATATATCCCATTTATTTTATTTATGTAACCTTGATTAGTCTTCAAGAATTCATTGTTACTGTACTACAAAAAAAATTGTTTTCTTATGTGAATCAATATCACATTATAAATTATAATACATAACATAAAATTGTTCAATAACCTTGACAAATTCTTTTTCGTGTGACAATTTATAGCTCAAGATATAATAACCATATAAATGAAAAGGGAACATGAAAAATTTGTGGTCTACAATATATTGAAAAAAACCACACACATGAAGCAAGTCAACAGATTTTTAATAAGACGTAATTTGTCTCACTCCAGTGGAAGCTTGAAAAAAATATTTTAAACGTGATATCAAGCAAATATAATACTCCTTTGCATACATAGTGGTTATAATATTGGTGTCAATTGTCTTCTGTCTATTATTTATTGACGTCTTTGGCCAATAGATTATATTGTAAAAACGAATTTAATTTTAAGCGTTATTGGTTAAACTTTATATTCATTATATGGAGGTTTCTGGTACCTCTTAAATATATGTTATACAATATATTTTTTTAATGTGAAGGTTCTTAAAGTATATTCTATAAATATGTGCTATATTTGAGATGCATCAAAGTGGCAAATAATCAATGTCATTTGTCATTGAGTTAAAGTACATTTTTGATCACGCGTAACTAATTCAATCATAATTTCTATAATCTCCGATAGGAGCTTCATTCTTGGTAAACAATTACTGTAACGACAACGATGAAAAAATAATGAATGATGTTTGTATATCATTTTTAATGCGACTATTATAAATTATTGTACAACCAGGTTGATTACGACAAAAGACATCGTCTACCATGCGTTCATTGTGCTGTGTTTTTTAATATATATAGGTATATATGTGCATAAAGAAATAATAAATGTATTGTGCGTGCGAAATACAATGAGCTAAAGGTCCGCCCATTGGCACGCATACCGCAGGTAGCCCACCGGTAATGACCGTAATTCACTTAACAAATATAATGTATACCTATATTTTAACGCCTCGCTGTTACAAAAGCTCTCATCGATCACACGAATTCACCGAAAAATTCAGCAAACGAATTTGATTACCATTGCTACAGCAAGGATCATTGCTAATTTTTATAAATTTTATAAAGCTTTAGACGATTTACAAAATATATGTTATGTGGTATTTTTAGAGTATGAATAATGAAAACTTTTTTGACAGTACAGTAAAACCTCCATATAACGAACATATCTGTAAATAAGTGAAATTGCAAACATCGTAAAATGTTTGGATGGAATTTTTTGATGGCCTAAATGCAGACATAAATTTAGAAGGATTAGAAATACCTGAGTTTTGTAGAACAATAAAGTACCATTTTAGAGAAGAAGTAACAGAAAAATAAATTACAGTAGATGAAAGGTGACTATGAGTATCATATGGTGACTGAAATTGAAACAGTAGATAAAATTATTATCTTTTAATTTTATAATGTTTTCAAAATATTAGACAGTTGATTATAAAAGTATTGAGAGTCCAAACAAAACGTATAATCTTATAATCATAACAATAATAAAATTCTTTCAAAAAACCGATTTTTATATAACGAACTTTCGGTATTAACGGTGATCCTAATATCAAACTTCAAACTATAATATAACGGTGTGAATAATTAAATGCTTCCAGCTTAATACCGCCAATTCAAAAAAGACGCTAAACCCTCAGTTTACCACTAAATAAAGGATTTGTAATACACCGTGTATGTGAGAATTAGCTTATAAATTATTTTCGCAATATTAATTCTCCACTTAATGTGCCCAGCATACACTCGCCCCTTCATAATTTTTCTTCTTTGAATAATAATTAATTACTTTTCAAAATTTCGTAATAAGGGTGAATTTAATTAGCTACCGCAGGTTGCCTCAACGCATTTCATGGCAAATCAAATTTTTTCACGTGCAATTCAAATGTGTTTTCATGAGTTACAATAGAGAAGTTAATTTCTTATATCAACACACTTAATGATTCCACGAAATTTTCAAGAGGTTTTTGATAACCTGTTACTCATTTAATTATTATATAAACACTAAAATCTGGAAAAGTCGAGTTTCTACGGAAAATATATGTTTTATAACGGTCTCTCGGTGATTTAAATATTTCAATTTAATCTTATAATTCGATAATATCACATTTAAACTTTTGCTCGTCTTTTTAGGTATTTTTCATTTTTTGGAGGGTTTTTTTTATAGCATGCCCGCTCTAGAAATGGAGCACATGGACCTTAATAGCGTGAAATTAGTCATTCCAGAGATGAAATGTATAGATTCCCGTATTGTCAAGACTTATTTTGATATTTTTTTTCACGAGAATTGATTTCCAACCAAATTGTCAAACCATTGGGCACCCAGTTCTACATTTTTGAAGTTTATATGAGAATATGGACTAAGAGAATCGAACACACAATCTCAGGATGCTAACCTCTCGGCTAGCGGGGAGACACTCTATGTGAGGTACTAGGCGAAAATTAAACTTCACAATCAAAACCATTTAAAATCTATTCCGTATAATTTATACCATAATATCGGGATCCGGTTCATCTTAAGACATCTTCCAACATTCGAAGTACAGATCCTTGTTAATAACCAAAATGTAATAGTAATAATATACCTTCTAGCGTTAATTATTATATATTAATCAACACCATTTGGTAGATTTTTATAAAATAAATAATTCAATTTTGTTAAATCAAATATAAGACTGAATTAAAAACATTTTTAATTTTCTGAATCAATCAACTGTAAGTAATATAGAGTCCCGTTGTGTTGTGCTCTCCTTCGAAATTATATTAATATATTCACCTAAATTTTATTAAAAAATTATAATATTAATAATGTTAACGTTGATTAATTCACGGGAGTTTTAATTATATTATTCAAATTTGCAATTTTTAATAATCTCCATAGACATTTTGTTGGAAAGTTATTCACTGTCATGATTAATAAAATGTCCAAGTGGAATAATTATATGGTGGCCGGTGTTTTTCGCCAAGTTATAATGAATCCGAAAAACTTGTGCATTTAAAAAATCCACCGTGTATTTTGTAAAAGTTTGCGGTCGTATATACAACACACGTAATGGCGGGCCCGCTAATCGAGAAAGTTTCCGAGTGACGTCTATGGGGAACGACTCAACATCGCGACTACATAATATTTTTTACTTCCACTGTAACACGCATTTCCCTTATGTAATGTGATTAATAACTACACGCTTATAGGAAAATATCTCATTTTCTCATTTCGCAATAACGGAGGTAAAACTTCCAGCCCTCGGGCTAGAGACGTTCTTTATGAAGGCTTTATGCATGCGTGGTTATATCGTATATCCATATTATAAAACATAGAATACATGTGTGAGTCTGTCTGTCAAATGAACTTTTCTCAAAAGTTAAATACAATGTGGCCAAATTTTATATATTATTTTGGCTACTAAATCTAAGGCAACAATATTTATTTCAACTTCTTAGGAAACAAAAGACTATACAGAATGATCTACCGGCTATTTCTGAGTGTTTGCTTCAAATTAGTGATGGCCGATCAACAGGAGACTAAAAATATTGTGTATTGCCATGTATCGAAAAACCAAATTAAACAAATTGATTATAATGAATGAAGAATTCGTTTGAATCTATCCCAGGCAAATCTAGGTAATAAAGCTCGTTGTCATACTGCAAAAACAATCGTTGGTACACGAGGGAGCCATGTTTTTTTTCTTTATGTTCGCCGTTTAATGGTCCACTTGTTCACAATAAAGTGCTTATTTATCATTTTGAAAGATTTTTTTGTTTCAAATTAATAATTATGCTTTTGCAACCCCACCAAACAAGCAAAATTACTTTATTGTGAAACCGGACTTGGTATTGCTACCAGGTTTTTTATAGTCATTGATTTTGCTTCTTTAGTTGGAGTAAAGCATCCATCTATCCTATCCGATTATCAAATCTTGAAATAACGGTGATTCAGATCCATTACCAAAAGAAGTTTGCGTGCACTTATTCGATCGTCTCGAAATTCTCTTTACTTAGCGACATTCGTTTCACCTGCATATATATATGCCTTGTTAATTTTAATTAAAACAAGATACTTTTGAGTACTCAATCAACAGTATCCGAGTTTGTTTGCTTTTTTTTGATAGATAAAGTTAGATTACTTTCCATTTCGGCAGTCAGTATGGCATCATCCATTTTACTTGGTTTTCCACTTCAAAAACGTTTTTTGAAATCAAAATTTCTTGAACCGTCTCTGACACTTTCAAATATCTGAATAATCCTTCAAAATACCACAAATGATTCTAGTGGTAATTTTAGCCGTCGTATTTTTAATAAATTTTTCACTGGGTCAGTTGTAAAAAAATCTACTGTAAATTTTGTTGTCAGATTTTAATTTTACTAATAACAATTCACTTCAGGTAAATATTGTTGCCATAATAACACAAAGCATGACTTGAAAGGATGGTAGTCTAAGCATGACCAGTGTTCAAAAACGGTCAACGAAAAAATCTACATTCATCTCTGGTACCCCTGTTATAAAATATAAAACTCATAATTGTATTTGTCTACACTCTACAGTAACCGGTTATTGTAAATACGAGCTTTATATCAATGTTTTGGGACGCTCAAAACTCTTCACTTCCTGCAATATTCGATAACAAAAACCAAATTATAAAATTCTTACCTTTTCGTGGAAAATTTTTAAAAGTAAACGATTTTCATCCTTTCACTTCTTCTTCGTTGCCATTACAGCTTCCTTATGCCGTTGATTTTCTTTCGCCTAACCAATTCCCTAAACTTCTTTCTTGGTCCTTAATTTTAAATATTTTGGTACTATTATTTAGTCTTTCCAGTATGAGTTTGACTTCTACACCAGTCTATTTATTTTGAGTTTTTAAATAGTTCAAGAAAAAATACTTTTGCGATACAGGGGCTTTTCTTTTTAACGGCGTCAGTTGTTTTTTGATCAATTTTTTCTATCTTTTTTATTGTTTTGAAACTCATTCTTTATCCTACTTTAATTTTCTTACATAATATTATACGTGTATGCTTCATTTATTATATTTAAAATAATAAAGAATCAGTTCCAGATATGTATGTTTATTGTGTGAAATATCGAACTTCCACTTCATGTATATGAAATATAGTATAGGAAAAGAAAAATAAAGATTTAAAATATTATTTTTCGATTATATTTTGCATATATTTTATGGTGAAAATGATGTTTTGTTTTTTCAACAGTGCCGCCAATTTCTGTGGAAGTGGAGAGCCGAGAAGCACTGAGAGCAGGTCACCGAGAGCTGGTCACGTGCCGAGCGAAAGGCGCCAGACCTCCAGCGACAATATCCTGGCTCCTCCAGAGCTCTTTACTACCACAAAACTACTACAGACAGGATGTGAGTATAATTCAGGCTACAATTAATATTTTAAAAATCCCTGTATTGTCTTACCAGTATAATTT
>JAGVSQ010005658.1:0-17388 GCA_022683975.1 Rhyacophila evoluta
TATACTCCATTCTCGGAGTGGATATCTTCACACTGTCTAGATCCATATGCTCCAACATTGGGAGCGAACATGGTATAAAAAAAAAAAAAAATTACATTTTGGTGAACCTGACGCCGTATATAACTCAAAATCACTAAAATGTCACTTAGGCCTTTTGACTTGGAGCAGTCGATATGAACAATTTAATACTTACAGTTTTGAAGAATTAAAATCTTATTTTTTAAAAATTTAAAACTCTAGTTAACTAGAAAAACTAAAATTAATACTGGCACTTAAAAATAATGGGAAACTCATTAAAAATTATTATATTATTGAAAAAACATGTTTTCTTATGATTTCTACATTTTATTTTACAACAATTATTGTTCATAACATATATTGCTTAAATATAAAATGTATATATTGTCTCTTTTATCACAAATCAATAATAATAAAATAATTTGCTAATCAAAAACTGTTAAATGCTACTAAAGCATTTGTCTTCATTGGATTACTGATACGCCCAGTTATTAAAATTGTGGGAGGAAGCTTTACATAATATATATGATATATTTCGATAAATACATTTCATAACCATCTAAATTCATAAAATTAAAAAATTATTCTTTTCAAAAATATTACACTAATATAGAATGATTATAAGAATAAATATATTTTTAAACATTTTTCAATCACTTTCATAAAAACAATATTTTTATACTATTTTAAATACTTAATAATGCTACTTTTAAAAACAATAATTTTCGTCATTATAATTTATGTATTTTTCAACATATTTAGATATTCAAGTTAATAAAGAAATTTTGCACCAATGTTTTTTTTTCGAGATTTAAAATTTCATTTTAATTAAAATATATTAGATATAATATATAGTTAAATTTACAATTATATGTTTCTTAGTATGCCATACAAATCTTACTAGATCTTGGTGATCATAGCGTGAAATTGTGATTAGGAATTTTTAATGCCGGTATTTAACTTCAGCAATGCAGTTTCAGTGTTACCATTGTTATAACTTCACCTGCGAACCGATATTTAGGTACTCCATCATTAAATAATGGTAAGGGATGCTATCCTTCATAGAAACAGCAAAACTCGGCACAGCATCAGTGGTCAGACATCTAACTGGGTATTGAGATATTAACAAAAGCGGTGTCTGCTTGATTGCCAAAGCTAAGCAAAATTGCTCACGATATCCATGTATAATTTGGTAATATTTTAGTGTTTATTTAAACATTTTGCACTTAACTTTATAATGCTGCCATTATATTGCAGGCTTCTATTAAATACCATTACATATTTAATAATATTTCAACTTACACTTTATAATTATAATCTAACACAAATTTTTGTATCTACTATAGTATAGAATTTTTGCGATTAATATGTATACAATTGTATACATAAATAATATATTTCATTAATAACATATACATCAATAATGACTAAAAAACTTTCAAAGTTATTTAGTTAAGTTATAATGATAAAATTGACAATGAATGGACTATGATTTTTATTATGAATATGATAAAACAATAATTCATCAAAATGCATCGATAAGCTATTTACAGTTAACGTATTGTGCATAATGTTTTATTATTTGAAAATTTAAAATAACATTCAATAATAGTTCTGTATTTTTAGGTATTTAAGGCGACTATGAGTATTGCCTAATTCTTTTTAAATATATTTTTTATCTTACATATAATATTTTTACAGTAATTTGACACTATTAATTATTTAACTTGTTCCTGCGGTTTAATATCAACGATGCAGTTATCTTTTTTTTCTGGTTCCGCAGGAGCTTTAGTTTCAAATGGAGGATTATGTGCTGACGGCATTTGAACAAAATGTTTCCTTTTGATGTGCTCTGCATCATTATTGGTTGTCTTCAGTATTTCCTCATCGGATCCTTTAACTTCTCCAAGTTTGGCTGTGCTGGGATGATTGGCAGCGAAATTCTTCAAAAAATTTACAACCGGAGTATGGCCAAATATTACGGCTTCGTTCAACGGGATGCTTCCCCAGCGGTCGTGAGGGTCATGCGGCACATTGCAGTGAGTAAGGAGGAATTCAACACACGGCAAGTGACCTTCTGCTGCAGCTAGATGCAGAGCAGTACGTCCATCATAGTCTGATAATGTCATATCCATTCCAGATAATCTATGTCTGAAATGCAACGAAAAAGATTACAATTCAATACGATTACAAAATTTAAAGACATATGGATATACATATAAAATAATGCTTAAATAGACCTCAGGTAATTTGATACCAACTTGATACACAACTATTTTTTTATCTGACCAGTTAAATATTGATTGACCACAACAGCATATTAATTTATAGGTTGGACATCATGGTTTTAACATGCAAAATAATATTTTTACATCATTGCCAATTGCCAGTTATTAAAAGAATTGAAAAATGCAGTAGAAACTCTATATAACAGACTTCGAATACAACAAACAAAATATCCGTAAAGCAGTAAAAGGCTAAATATTGGAAATTTACTAGAAAATATGGATATCAATATGCAAACATACATTTAGAAATTCCTATTTTTTTTAGGACAGTACAGAATAATACAAGAGAAGAAGTAGAAATAAGTGACCCTGACCCTATCACATCATGATTTAAAGCTAAATAGAAGATTATTATGGTCTTAGATGGATGGATGGATGGAAAGATGGAAGTAAAGATAATGAAGAAGGAGAAACAACAAGTCCAAAAACAAATTTATCAGCGATAAAATCGCATTTGACAATCTGGAAAACCCATTTTTTTTAACAGACTTTCGGCTTTTCGTCGAGATTCTATTGTAATAAGCAAAATGTATCAATTGATATCAACTAAAAGTGAAGATGTCACAGCCAAATCAAGCTTTTGCAAATATGCATAAAAAGAAGATTAGTATTTCTTAATATATTTAAACTAATTGAAATTTATGTTAGAGATTGACATACTGTCAGGCTATTGTATGTATGACAAAGTTTTGTTAGTGGCAAAATATTTTGGTACCTGCGTAAAGCACTTAAGTCTCCACTGGCTGCAGAAAAGAGAAGATTCACTATACTCAAACCGGTAGACTCAAATTTGTAGCGGCGAGGATTTTTCTTGTTGGTTGCATATCGCATGTTATCATATCTGTGGAAATTGAAACGTTCGACCAGCTCCTGTAAATTTTTGTAAAGAAGAATTAATTACATCTGAAGAAGTTTAAATATTTGAGATTGCACTGCAGGTTTATCATTCAGAATATAAAGTCAATGAAAAGGAGACAAACAGAGACAATAAAAATAAAAACGGTGTGATAGCTTTTTTAAATCTGCCGTTGATGTATGTATTATACTAAAATGCTTTTGAATAAAATTTATAGAACTTACCACGCAAAATTGAACACCTCTGCAACTGTTACCTAAAGGATCGAGGCATGGAGACCACAAACAGATGCCCATGACATTTGGGACGACGATGAGCATGGCTCCTGAGACTCCAGACTTTGCTGGTAGACCGACTTTGAATGCAAACTGTCCAGAGTAATCGTACATTCCACAGCTATGCATCAAAGAGAGTACATTCCTCACAGAGCTTGCTTTCAGGATCTTTTCATCAGTGATAGGACATATTCCACCATTTGCCAATGTTGCGGCTATGACAGAAGAAACGTCACAATTCGCTTCCATAGCACAGCACTATAAAGGAAAATAAACAGTAAATTCATACATTCCAAATTATTTAAAACTGGTAAACTTCCATATGTGAGATCACTGTTAGCGACCCGGATTTCGCCTTTCGGCATATTCAGGCCACATTATATGTGGGCAGTGAGCGAACATATAATATTATATCAATTTCCATCAAGTACGATCAGTCAAAAATATTAATGATGTAAATTCATACAGCGCAACAGGAATAAATATAGTATATCCTCAGAAACGAAACAACATCAGAAAAATATTTAATATGGCGCCATATAGTATGTAAGTTTATAATCTGATTGAAGAATTCAGTATAGTTTGAAATATTCCATTCATATAAAGAGTAATGATACGATTATGATAAATTATTAGCTATCGAGAATTTACCCATAAATGGAGTAAATCTCTTGAGAAAAGACCTTACCTGGAAGTAAAAATCCATACATTCTCGTAAATTAGTTTTCTCCGGGTAACATTTGTGTTCACGCATGTAAAATCCCAGGGCATAATTTCTGTCAGCGGCTTCTCTCTCTGATAAAAATGTTGCATTGTTGAAGCTTAAAGGCTCGTTTCCTGCCATTCCTTTGAAGAAATCCATAACATAATCAAACTTTTCTGCTAGTGTCATTTCGGGTCTCACTAATGTCTTCAATAGTGCGCAAATTAAAATCGATCCAGCATTTATCATTGGATTATGTGGTTTCACTGAAAAAAATCAAATGATACCCATCTACATACTGATATGCTATCATGAAGGACATTCATTTAAAATGAAAGTTCGAAATTTCACAAAAGTACACATAATTCAAAGAATTATTAAAGACAGAGTTCATTAAAGAGTTTTTGATATCATTTGATATCTGATTAAATATTTAGAGAAATATTTTTTTAACAAGGACGATGATCTTTATATTATCTAGTTTGGTATGATTTTGTGAGACAGTCAACATTTATTAAAGGCAGTTTGTGGCGGATGAGGTAAATGAAAATATTTACACTACTAGAATGATGAATCTTTTTAAATTATCACTTTGGATTATTTTTAAGGTCAATTGAAATGATGTGAATACAGATCATATAACAATATAAATGTTAAATATTAACTATACATACTATTAAAGTCCAGAACGAGTTCATTAAAATTTCTTCCACTCGGTTCTGTGCCAATGTACTGATGAACAATTTCTGGACCCAGTGTTTCCAAAGCCATTGCATAAGTTAGCGGCTTGCTGCAAGATTGCAAAGTGAATGGAACTGTTGTGTCTCCAATGGAAAATCTTTGACCATCAATCGTACAGATACTTATACCCCAATAATCTGGATTCATTCTTGCCAACTGTGGAATGTAGCTGGCAACTTTGCCATCTGAATTACTCTTGCCGGTCCAGTACATTTCTTCTATGTCTTTCACAAAGTCTTGGAAGTCAGGAACCACAAACTGACTTTTGAATGCTCTCGTTATCAGGACAATATTTGGTGCTATGACTTCTTTAAACGTTTTTCGGTCCAGCTTTTGAGTTTCTGGTGAGCCGCCTTCGAAACCGGATTGTCTGTGCACTTTGTAAAGATTTGTCATAACATCTTTAATGCGCGGGTCAGTTTTACGGATACCAGTTGACTTCAGGGCCTATAATCATAGTGATTAATAAGCATATAAATATTTTTGTTTATAGTATGTAATATTTCATGAAATATTTTATTTTGAAGTTCTCTCACGGCAAGAAATTTCCCGACTGGCAGAAGACCGGTTTCTTCATTTTTGAACATATCGAACAAAACATCTTCTGCATTTTTGGTGTCTTGATCCCTGGATCTGGAACAGGATAAAAAAAAACAGTTTTTAAAGTCAACGACAAGTTAAAATAATAAAATAAAGCAAGAAATGAAAACCGACCAAGGCTTATTAGTCACTTAAAGAGTTTTCAGAACGATGATTTGCTTGTTTGTTTCGGGATATGTACAATTTTCTTGATCTCAAAAAAACTGAACTTAAAACTCTCTCCTTTTATAATCTGTGTGAAGAAAGAGCTTTTGTAATTTTTAAGATAAGCATCATTACAGAAGTAATCTTGATGTCATATGCATTGCATTTGTAATGGATATCTCGTATAAAATGTTGTCAATATAAAGACCACAGTATATGATACTGAAGATAGAAAATATTTTCAGAAGACGTCTTTAAGATGTTGTCTTTGCCACATTAATTAGCATCTCCCTACTAAACATTTCGCAGTTGACAAAACAAATTGTCGTGATCGGAAAACACTGCTTTTATAACGGGGAAGTTCATAATGACTAAATTCTACTAAATGCTATTAAAAATAATGAAATACTTGAAAGTTGTGTGTTTACTACTTAGGATTGTGAAAGTGTACCAAACAACTCCGGACAATACGTAGAAGCTCATCGTTTAATATGTCTGACGTAACATTGGTTTGTCGAATAGATCAACCGTCAAATGTTCAGTAAATGAAAAACATGTGATTTAAATTTATACAGGTAAATATATGAAGGTGTTTGAACTATTTATTTAAAGTCATATGATTGCTGTATTGTAGGAGAATAGAATTACAGTTTATAATTTTGCATAAACTATCTAATTAATTGAAAATATGTTTTGTTTTTTAAATCACGTTTCTTGGATATTCGATAAACCAATCCTAAAACGACAATAATTTGAGCATCTTATCTCATACATATCGATTAATATATATCTACATCAAATTCACAATAAAATATATAACTGTACGGGAAACTTATCTATTATGCTCAAATAATATAAATTGAGTATTTTTGTTTATATAATTAAAAAACAAAGATTCTACATATTTTATTTTATGTATTATAGAACTAGCATTTGACTTTTATGTTCTAATTCTATTCTGTAGTATCAGTGGTATAGATTTTTTCTTCAGTGCAGCAAATTATAGTGCAATATCGCAAAATTTACAAATTAATATGTGGTAAATGTTTCTTTTAAGCAAATTAAAACTGCAAAAATGACTATCACCATGAGAACTACTTTGAGTAAAATTATTTTTTTCAATATAGATTTAATAAAGTTGAAAAATATTGTTTTGTCAGAATGTAATAACTTTATAGGCAGGTGTATTTTGTTTTTCATTGATGCTATAGTTAATTGACTTATTTGAGATGTAGGAGTATCTATAGAATACTTAATAGACATTTGTAGGAGTTAATACATTTAATGTAACATGAATACACATGATATATGTATGTTATATTTAAATAGTGGATTATCGACATGTATAAATCTGGTAAATATGAAAAGGCAGAGAATTAGGGACAACTGAATATTAAATTTATGAGATAGAGCAGCGGTCACCAAACTAGCGCCCGTGGGCCAGATCTTTTATTTATAATAAATATTAATTTTATGACACAACAATTCTTCTATTGTTCTATTGTGATTTGGTATAAGACTTTCAGGTAGTGGGCTTGTCATTAAGCGAGTTTCCATGTATTGCTTGAAACAATCAGATGTTTGTTTATTTGTAGATTTCATTTATATTCATATTAGAATCTAGTATGATTTTATTAAGATGTTTTCAGTTCCCATGTTTTTAAAAATTCAATCTGGTCGGTTTCTCAAAAAGTTTGGTGACTCCTAACATAGAACATAATACAGGGCACATGCTAGGGTTGTAAAATTCTAAGATGGTGGGGTTTTATTATAAATTTTAACTTTTAAAATTAGATTGCAAAAATTAAATGAAAATATTTTCCCTTCGGGGAATATGTGTTATATAAGGATGAAAAGTCAATTGAATGAGAGTATATTCATTTTACTTTCGTTCGATGAATACACACAAAAAAAAAAAAAATTATATTAGTAAACTTGTTTTTTCAAAAAAAAAAAAGAGAATGTCGAGGATTCATTGTTTGGCACACTAGTTGACATTTTAGAACAGGCAATCATGTCTTTAAGAACTGCATTGTGCTCTGCCGTAACAAAATAAAAATAATATTCAAATCTACAAAATCAGATATAGATTTTTTCAAATTCCAAGAACCTAATGTATATTTTGATTGAGGAAATAAATTATATTAATTTTGCGTTTTGTATTTAAATGATTTCCAAACAAGGAAACCTCAAAACGTCTAATGAAGCACAAAAATATTATTATTGAAGATTTACGACACAAAAAATATAATTTGATAATGTGTATTGAATTAATAGTAAACACTTTTATGGCAGTGATCTATGATAACATAACACAAGGATAAAGTAATTAATTTAGTCTTCCGATGTATTTGGCTAATTTGACGGTCAAATGTCAAAGTTGGTTTGCGAATTATGATTATTGTACTGCTGTTAACATAACTTACATCGTCTTGTGGTGAAGATCGTGGACAAAGGAGAACATCCTTGAGTAAAGCGGCAAGAAAAACACATCAATTAATTAAAGCACATTAGGATTAACAGTAAAAATAATTAATTACCCTATGAATTTTGCGAGGAGTTTAATGAATCGATCCTGCTTATGATTAGCTTGGGCGTTGTAGTTCTTGTGAAGAGATTCTCCGTTGCAAACTTTTTCTTTCGTGTTCATTTTTTGAAAATTATTTGTGCGTTGACTTACACAGTGATGATGATCAAACTGTATATCCAAAGATGAAATTTGTTTCCACGACGGTTTCAAACAAAATAATGTACCAGCGTGAAAATCTTACATCTAAACGTTTTTCTTATTATTTTTTGAAATTAGCATCATTATGATGAAGTGTGCTAATATTGTTGTAATAAAGCGATGAAAAATTGTTTATTTATTAAGTCAACTGCCAACACCAGCGGCGTAAATTTGAAAATGGAATCGAGCGGAAGTTAGCATTTTAAACATGTCAGCTCCGACAGTAGAACTATGAATCTCCATATTGAAATATTGATAATCACGAGACCATAAGGCATATAATTCTGAATCTTTTATAATCCTTACGCATTTGCGGGATTTGAGCCCGCGGCCACGAAGCGCGCGCAATTTTCAATCGGACACGAACACGGGGAATGATATAGAAGTAGAAATTAATTTTACAAAATTGTAATTGTTTAATACTTTCAATCCAATGAGATTTGTTTTTTCGTCGTTGTAGTATTGATTTGTCGAACAGACCAAATGTCAAATGTTCAGGAGACGAAAAACGAATTTCACTCAAATACACACAGATAAACCCATGCGATATTGAAACGATTGCTTTTAAATCATTTACAAATGCTGTGTTATGGATGAATATAAATACATTATATATGTAAACTATCTAATAATTAATTGAAAATACATTTTGTTTTCAAATACGCACCGTGGTTATTCGACAAATCAATCCTTTAATTAGCAAAAGCTTATAATGACGTTAGTTTGTCAAACTTATACATTGGGCATTACAGGTTTTCGCTAATAATACCGAATATTGTACCCATTACCAATAAAAATTGGCAATAACAAGATCCTAAATATTCGTAAATATATAATACTTTACATATGAGAATTAAGCTTAAAAATAATCTTATATCTTTATTTATAAATATATTTTAACATATTTGTAAATATTTATTGCGAAGAATAAAGCCGACGATTTAGTATACAAATATAAAAAAAAACTAATAACTGCTCTTTTCAATGTAACGTATTGGACCTAATAATAAATCTTGTGGATACGGAAATTATTTGAATATGCGATAAAAATCATACTAAATGTCTATGTGATAAGATAACCAAACAGTATTCTCATGTTTTTTTTCTCTACATTTACAACAAGCCCCCCCGTGGTACAGTTGTAATAGCGTTTATTGTAAGCACGGGGTCAAGGATGATACGCCACTGGTGCAAAAGTAAATCGATGAAGTAAATTGTTTTAGCAAATAATGGACAAATCATGCTGCAAAATATTTACTAACGTGAACTCAGACACAATTTGAAACTTTTATTTTGCGACGACATAATTATATTATCTAAAATTACTTGTCCCTTTGAATGCTAAACAACAATATTTGGCTGTCTATGGTAACAGCGAGAAACGCTAACAAATTGGGCAGTAGGAAAAAATTGACAAAGGGACACTTTCCAATGGCGCGAAGAGGCTCCCAAGGTGAAGTAAATCATTCATAATTATGTACAACTTGATTTTATTACCATAAACTAATTTCAAAATAAAATCAATTCTTTAATCATGTTTCAATATTTAGCTAGTACACAAATAAGACTTAGATGAGAGGCATATTTTTGATATTTACCGGGGGCTCCAAAATCATTGCTATAACTCTGCTGAAAATAATCGTTTTGTCTAGTTTTTTTTAATATCAGGTACAATGAGTAAGAAAGGTACAATGTTTTTTCTAATAAAAAATAAAGTGTTGGCAAATATTATTGGGATTTTGAAAAAAAAAACATAGCAGTCAAAAGGTTTTGTATTTGTGAGACACAACAACTGGAGTAAAAACGGGGGCTAAAAATATTATTTAGTGATAATATGTTAATAAAATTTGAGTTGTTTAAAAAATTAACTTCAAATTTAGTGAAATAAATTAATAAATGCCAATGCAAGTTAAATGAATATTAGCATACATTTCGGCGTTCCAATTTTAAAACATAGTAATTATTTTAACATAAAAGATTCATGGCAATCAGAAAACATATCTAAGTGTAGACCATTGAATATGTTCTACAAACAAGCGTTTAAAATTTTGAAAAGTCGATAGTAGTGTGTCCATAATTATAACGAAGTCGCGAAAAAAAATAATTTCAAAAATCGGTTAGTTACTTGATTTTAAAATTGGACAATCGATTTGTAAATGCACCCATTTACGGGAAAAATAAGTCATATTGGATCTAATCAGACACCACACTAAAACAAGAGAACCCCGACGAAAATGGAAAATGTCAAAATGGAACGCTCGTACGTGTTGTGTAGTTTGGAAAAATAATTATTACGCGGATTAGAATTTTCATCACTTTTTTAATATATACATAATTTTGTATAAGTTTAGCGGGCGTTCGAAACAAATTCTGCAATTGGGTTCAGGGGGCCTCCTAAATCAATAGGATAGTACCCTATTAATTAAAATACACATAAAATAAAACATTGCATTCTAATAAAATAAAAATAAAACAGTAAACTCATTACGCTACACAAAAGTGATATTATTATCCATACAATGGTTATTTTTTAATTTGTTTTTGGTGATTTAGTATTTGGCTATTTTCTCATTTGACTCGTTATGATAATTGGATCGTTAAACGCTGTTTTTCTGAACGGCTAGAAGGTAATGTTTTTTACATAATTAATAGATCATAGACACGTATGATTTTTAAACTAAGGACTACATTAGCAACGTTAAATTGATGTAGTTAAGCAGAAGACGTCCAAGCCACAATCTATACATTTTGTTTAGAAACAAAGAGATATTTAGGACGACTTTTATATTATTAAGACCTTAATATGAAAATTTAATACTCATACGGCATGTGCTACATTTTTCCTGATTAATAGATTATTGAAAAACGTAATAGTATCAGTTTCAGGAAATAATAGTACTGACAATCGTGCCGTAGCTGAAATAGCTATCGACAAAATAAATAACCAGTAGATTCGTATTTCAATACAATTATTCAGTCGTATTGTCACTTTCGTCGAGATATTTTTTTAAATCTAAAAACTGACTGTATACTAAAATCAATATATTACAGCATAATAAATATTTGAAAATAAACATAACATTCTAAAAAATGTCTATTGTCATACTAGTGATATTTAGTAGTATTTGTGGAGGGGAACATTTAAAAATGTGTGGTATATAATTAAATTATTAACAGGATATAATTATTTTACGTCTACTTGAATAAATATACATACGTTTAACTTTAAAATGCTTAAGTTTTTGGTGCGAAAATATCGCGATTAGGCAACACTTTCGTATTATACTGTAGATCTTGGACCAGCCGTAATATTATTATAAATCATAGAGGTAACATAACAAGAGATCCTAGAAGCAAAAAATTCAAGAGATAGAAATTAAATAAAAAAAAATTAAAAAAACCTATCCACACCTCAATATCAAGAGTTGGTATCTATGATAAACAATTCTTGTGGTAAATTCGATATTACGGACGACCGGATAAGTTTATTAGCGGTTTAACTCAGTAATAGATAACCGGTGGCATTATTAAGTAAATAATAATGCTACATTTTTGATAAAATCGATAGGACCATTCTGTACGACATATTTATTGGATGTTCAAATAAAGATATGAAATTCGAGTAAAAATCGATTTAACCAGAGCCGGCTCAAGGTACCGGCAACACGGGCAATTATCCGTGGCGGCATGTGTTTTAAAGCGCAATTAAAGATCTTCAAAAAACTGAAAATAATAAATAATCAATGTCAATCTGACGCTTTACAGATTTTAACGACACTCTCGATTTCGACGATTCTCGGTAAATAATCAGATAATAAATGTATTTCTTATTTTTTTGTTTTTTCCTTATTATTTGTTTCATAGTCAATTATACTTAAAAGGGGCGCCGAAATTGCCTTGGATTTAACAATTTAACTAAGATATTTACACACTGCCAATGTGTACTGACTGATATAAAAAACACGCATATACGTAAACATACAGTTTATTTCGTTCTAAAAATATGAGACTTGAAGATATATTTTTAGATTTGAGTTATAATTTATTGTGTAAGTACTTATGCAAATCTACAGATATTTGAATCGATTTCGCTCGGAAAATAAGTTGGTGATGAATAATGTGCGTGAAAATGAGACTCAAAAAGTATGAAATATCGGAAAACCTAAAAAATACGAGGAAAAGAGTAAATATTGGATATTTATAGTCTCTCGTATATTTAGACAGGTGTATAAATACACGGTTGCAAATTCATGATGAATTTATTGCAAGACTTGCGATTTCCAATCATATCATTTACTATATCGCTGGGGTACCAAAGCCAAAGTGGCTCTTGCATTCAAGTGGTGTGGCTATTATGCAAATAAATTGTATGTATGGAATATAGTCAATTAAAACTGATAGATATCGAAAACTAATTATGCTCCTTCATTTCTTGTTACAATTTTATTTAAAAATAAAAATTGCATATGAAAAAATATAGTATACTGATACAGTTAAACAGTTTTAAATATCTTTAAAAAATAGATTTACTAGATACAAAGTATACTAGATAAAATAAGATACTTGTATAAAATAATAAAAGCTAGAAAGTTAAAATGTGCATATGACGTAAATATAAAAAAACAGATAGTTCAAAACACTTTTTGCACAAGGGCGCCTCTTACCCAAGACGCGGCACTGATGAAGCTACTTTATTTTACAAACTATGGAACTACTAATACTATGGAATTTATTATATGCGGGTTATAAATCATACGCGTTGATCATAAAATTTCATTGTAATTTATACCTAAATGAAGTGTGATTCCGGTATATTCCTTAACCCTTTCTCTGCTAGCTTCGTGTACTCGTACGCACAATCATAGCTTTCAGTGATTGTCCTTTATAATTACGCAAACAATAATGATGAAATTGAATGTATACGCTTACAATATTTTTTTTTCGTAAATGATTTAAAATAATCGTATGACTAGCTCCGCACTCGCATCGGATTTACCACCCAGAAGTGAAGTTGAATTTAGTACCAGATGCTTTGAGTAATATGCGTAGGCTCAGGCGAATCATGCTACTGTATATAATATTTTTTTTATAATGCATTCCTTTATTAATCACAAGGAATATTTTATGACCATTGCTAAATAAAAAGTTATTTTGAAGAGGTGATGAAACATATAATAATATTGCAGAATATATTTGATTGTTAACTTTAGTTAGAATGGCTGATGTCACCCCGAAAAGCTGCAACGGATTATAACTTCCAGCTGACTTTTACGACCTTCCAAAAAAAACCCAACAACTGCGCAATCACATTTTTTATTATAACTCCAAATATCCACTTGCCAAAAGATAACCGGTAAAACTTGTCTGAAAAATTATATCTACAATAAATAGCAAGATAAAAAAATACATAGAATTTATCGATTGGTTCATACCGAGTAAGCCTTTTCAGACGAAATGTGTATACTATAAATTACTTATGCCAAGTATTTTTAAATGTCATCAGTAATTATTAATGTGTCTTCTTCGATTTAAATGTAAAGATTATAAGTAAATGCGGCACATTACATTGTCAATAAGTATTTAGTTGTTAAAACGGTTGGTTGAATATTTACATCAATATTATGACTAATAACTGTCATAAATTTATTACGAGTCCATTCGTTATTTTTTATTTGATTATTAGCGCGTATATTGGAAGATGGAGAAGAAGTTTATAATCCATTAATGTTATTTAGGTATCTAAAATTAAAGAGTGAAACAAAAATAAAGTATTTTACGATCATTAATTTATGTAAATCTATTATCCGCTTAAGAAATTAATACAAGAAAGATATTTCAAATTGTTCGGGCTTTGGATTTGGATTTGGTTGGTGTAGTAACAATGTAAGAAAATTTTTAATTAAATATTTTTGTGTCTCAATTAATTTATACCCGTTTTAATATGTAACCGCCCACTTCGTCGATGGTTTTACATAATTATTCATTCTAACAGTAAGTAATACAATAATTACATCTAAACAAATAATGTACGTTATAACATATATATTTCGTAGAATAATTATGATAAATTTAACTGTACAAGGTCTCTGCAATATTTTAAATTTTGGCTGTGACATGAATGTAATAAAGAGTTCATTTTTTATCTCCTTAATTGTCATAAAATTTGATTTACACCACCAAAGCGAGTCTGATTTAATACTTAGATAACAAATTTTGTACGTAGAAACTGTTAACCAGACGAAACAAAATGTGTAATAAATTGTAATCTAAATGCATATTTGGGAATTGCGGGTATTATGGTGTTGAATAATAATTAATAAAAGGTGATTATTATAATCGCCCATTTTTTTATAAATTAAAAAAATATTACATAATTGATTGAAGTACATAGGGTCACGCAGTGCTTAATTAATAACCGTGTGATAATTAAATTATTGAAATGTATCTTTATTTTTAGAGCAAATGAAAATGAGTTTTGTTCCTTATTCCTTCGGACAATACGGAAGCATCTTGGGTTTTACATTTCGTTGCCAAGTTTATGTTGTGTTTATTCTTAATCTAATTATATCGTTCAGTCAGAAATTTCATGGCCAGCAAACATACGCGTAAAAATAGACTATCTTTAATCAACTTTACGAATAATTGGTAAACCCAATAAATAAGTGGACAGAAACTTAAATAACAAGTCATTATCACATACAAACTAGTGTTAATTCGATTTATTAGTTATTGAATACGCTCCCGTCAGAATAAGTAATTTCAAGATATTGTCAGGAGTTTTCAATGTATTAATCATAAGTGAATGATTTTAACTGTGTTAATATTAATAATAAAAATTTTAAACCGATTTATTTACCTTGCTTGCAGCTCAAAATAGTTTTCGAATCCATAGAATCCAGCTCTTCCTCCGTGTTTACTCGCGATTTTACTATATTGTCGAGACTGAAAGTGCACATAAAATATAATGTCGATTGTATCAATAAAATTAAAATATATATTTTAAATTATACTGATATATGCCAGCACTAGCGGAGTGTATCATTATTTGGACACTTTTATCACAGAAACAGGCGGAAAAATAATTATTTCACTCACATTACGTAGTGCCGAATTATAAGATTGCAGAAACGCTGAAGATAAAGCCTTCGGTGAAATTTCCCTGACGCCGCATTTTCCCGCGTCGGCAAGTCTTGACAGAAATATTTTTCTGAATTGATTACGATTCAGTTGAAATACTGAAGCAAGAATCGCTTTTTTATTAGCGTACATTATTATTGTGCGATACTCCCGAGTGATTGTGTGATAGAATAAAATATCTGAGGGCTCAATTTGACGAAACGTCAAAACACGTGCGCGCGCCGTCGATCTATACAGCTGTCAACTTCGCACGGAATTTAAAACTGCCAAAATTTTGCACGTCTAGTCGTTGTATAATTAAAAAGATATCAAGCTGTTAAAATAAACCGCTGGGTAATAAAACTCATTGAGCAGATCTTCCGAGGAACGGCTGCTTACTTTTGATGCTTTAAACACATTTTCATCTTTGCGTTTTGAATTGAGAGCATTCGGTGAACGGTCATTTAAATGATTACAGTAGTTATTGAATGTATTATTTAACGCGAAGTTAGGAATTAACGCAACTGAACCTACGACAATATTTTGTTACGTTACATAATGTTATGTTAGGTTAGGACAGTTTGATATGATATCGCAAGGTATTAACAGTCTTATGTTGTCTAAACACATATTAAAAATATAATGTTGGAGGAGTCATAATAATAATATATATATTGTATTTTCTGTTTGACCATAATAGTTTAATTCCTTATGAAGAGTACGCTGTAAATAAGCCGTAAAGGAATGTCCTACTATGGTTATGATCGTATTTATGTATTTATAGTTGATTTTAGAGTTAGATTTACGTAAAAAGTTGAATTAGAATTAGTGAAAAAGGAAGAAAATTTTTATCATAATAAATAATTTGAAAGAACATTTATTATCATATATGATGTATAAAATTGTCTGCGATATTGGCGAATATTTTTATCTTTACCGTCAGTATTATATTTCTATGGACAGTGCCACGCCATGGGTATGAGGCGCACTTGTTCTAAAAGTTTTTTAAGCCATCTGATTTATATGAGATTCTCACTGATTTTTCTGCACTTGCACATTTTTAATAAATATTAAGCATCTTATATTTTTATTATGGATACTATGAAATGAATAGATCTTTATTCAATTTTTCTTATAAAAAGACGCCCGTCATATTCAGGCGCCCTTGTGTGGTGCACAATCTGCACAACAGCATGGCTCGGTCCTGTATTTTGATGAACGATTTTCTGCATCTGTAGTAGTAATCTGACGAATAAAATACTAATTATTTTTTTAAATTTAAATATTTGATTCAATAATCAAACTGGTAATTTACTTTTTGAAAACATATTTATACGTAATTTTGTATGTTTTCACTATGAAAAATGTACTTGAATTTTGCTCAATGCTTAGCGGTTTTGGGATTGAAAAATTGTGAATAATTAAGGTTTATGAAGAAAATGTGAAACCTGAAGCAACTGATACTTTGTTAGATTTCCCTCTTCAAAATTTAAAACAAAATATTAAATGTTGATTTTAATACATCAGTATTTAATAAATACAAAACTAAATGTACAAAATATATTACAGTAGTGACTTGAGCATCAATGTATTTAGCCAATGTCTGCATCATCTAATATCTTGAACAAACAACTCGAGAAGAAGCCATTATCCTCTACTAGTATGTTAAAGTTTTGTTTTATTTTGTATAAACAACTTATTAGTGAGAGCTGCCAATTCAATGGCACTTTCAAAACAGTGCTTAAAACATTATGTGGCATAATTAACTCTTGCCTCACTATCCCATTAGCTATGGTGATGGCTCCCAACTGTCCAGAGAAAATGTATGTTTAAATTCAAATTCTGCAATATATAATAAATAATAGAAAGTGGAGTATATGGATCTCTGCAATGTGAAGACGTCTTGACAGATTATTTTT
>JAGVSQ010005659.1:0-17387 GCA_022683975.1 Rhyacophila evoluta
TTCGGAGTGGATATCTTCACACTGTATAGATCCATATGCTCCATGTTGGGAGCGAGCATGGTATGAAAAAAATTACATTTCATTGGTGATATATATTATTATGATTTCTACCAATTTCTAAAATATATTGATAAATATTTCATTTACTATCGGCCGACGCAGCAACGTGAATCTGTTCAATAATACGTGTTTTTAGAAGTTATCTAATGTTACCTTAGTTTTACATGTTATTTCACTGAATAGATCGTGTATATGAAACATAATATTGATTTTTTTTAAATTAGTGTTTTGCTCGATGCTTTGAAAATGTTACTCAAAAATGACAAAATGACAAAAAAAATGATTTTTTGATCAATTAGTGCGTTGTGTAAGACGAGAACGATAGTGTCATCTATTCACTTTTACTATTTGATTATTCAGTAAGCAATAATAGAAAAGAGCTCCGAATTGTCTAGACTAGATAGTTAAAAATTACCAAGCATAAAGTGTACTTTGAAAATGCGTTTAGTGTATATAATATTATACAATCAACAAAAAAAATATTCGATATAATAAGATACGTGTTTTGGCTATAAAGTAAACATAGCGACGTATTTTTTACGACGAGATTAATAATTCATTGATTTATCATTTTTTAAATAATAAAAAAACTTGTACGTGATATTGAAATAAATAATTTAATACGACTTTGGCTAGAAGGGAGATTTAGTAAAATTTCCCAAAACTTAATAGTTTGAGTAAACGAATGAAGTAAATATCTGCCAAATGCTTCAAAGAAGATTTAACGCCTTTAAAGTTAGGGCTTGATATAATAGATTTAGTCTCATTACAGGGAGAATTCTAAAACTAAGATGTATTTAGAATTTTAAATATTTCGTCACCTATTCGGCAGTGACCTATTTGTAACTATGTCGATCTATTATACATTATTTTATTGGTAAAACTTGTTGAGCATTATAATATATAATATAAATAAAGTGATTTTGTGAACAAGATAGTAAAATATAATAGATTTTTTATCACCTGTATGTTGATGTTTTTCAGCCACTTTAAAGTCTAGATTCAACACTATAGAAATAATAATATACTCGTATATAACTAATACATTATTTACTTAATAAAATGCTTTCAATTATTATATTCCAAAGATTGTGATAAGTTCCAGTTTTGTGGAAGTTTTTTTTATGGAAATGTGAGTTTTTTATATTACTCAATTTTATCAAACCATTTGTTTAATATTTGTATTGGTGCAGTTAATATAATGCTACTCTGAATAACCAATAGAACAACAGTCTTTTGAAATAACTACGTAACTGTATTAAGTAGGCTCAGTTTGAATGTGGAACAAATCTATAGAACAAATACTAGTTTAGAAATATTGTTTTCCCGTGAATTGGATGTAAGTCAAACGATAGAGAATTTAGTTTTGTGGATTTGAAATTAAAAAATGCTGTCGAGCTCAAACTTATAACCTCCGGTTCTAAATCACTAGATTCTACAAACTCAACCACTGAGATAACGCACATTACACGCCTGATATATCTATCGTTCAAATTATACAACTTATACTAAACCGGAAGACACGTTAATGAATGATATATTTTTTCTAATTATTTAAAAATACCCAGAAAACTGGGTTCAAAATTCGCAAAACACCTGTTGTTATTATACCACTTCACTGGATGTTGCATACTGACTAAATAATCACTAAAACACCTGCTCAGTGTTTCCTGTGCTAAGGGCTACAGGTGGTTAAAAATTGTAAACACTTTTTCTTATACCAGAAATCCACTAACCAATGATCTGATTCTGTTACTTAAATTGTCTATGTATAATACGTTATATGATACAAGGCACACCCGACAAGAAAAAGCTCTAAAAGTTAAAATATTTAGTACGATTATTATTTACTATATTTAAAGAATCTGACATTCATTTTTTTTAAATTCAGTTGTTCATATAAAAGTAATATAATAGTAGAATATATGTAAACATTGACATTGATCTATTTATAATGTCGAGATATTAAAAATTACGGGCATTCATAACATTGTATAAAATACTATTCTATGAAAAAGTTTACATTAACAGTGTATAAATGTAAAAAAAAAACTAGACAAAATATTTACTGAGAGAGTTGAATAGATGATATTCAAGAAATTTATAAAATACTAAACTCATTTTCACTCTTAGGCAGATATCAATTTCGGGGGGTTTCTCGTTAAGCATGTTAGCTGCCTTCCGCATTGACAATATTCTCGGCGGGTTAGTTGTTATTTTATGGTTAGAAATTATCAGATACGCAATAACATAATTAAATAACTGGAGAAAAACTGACGTAAAGTACTTAAAATAATGATTTTAAAAAGGATTTTGTCTTTGAATTTTATGGTTGATTAACATATACGAAATAGATTTCTTCCAACGCTTGCACATTAAGAATATCCAAAAAATGGTATTCATATTATTAATTTAGTTACGTATTTATTAGTCTTTGCCAGAAATCTGATATCAACAACAGGATTCAATGTACATCATATCAAAAAAATTAGAACTCATTTATTTGGTTTCGGCCTATTACTGTAATAAAAGTCAATGCACAATTATTTTTATTGAATAATATTATAAAGTATCTATTATTAAAAATATGACTTGTAAGCATATAATGTATCACTACTCAATTTTTATTCAATATTTCAGACAACTTTTAAAAGCTTAAAGGGTCCAAAGTTTGAGCTGCAGAGCCTTACGTAACTTTCCCGCCGCCATATTTCTAGTCGGCGCGTTACACTTTGCCCTCGGCGGCTGTTTCATAAGAGATTTTTTCGTTCACCCTGGGCGCGTAAGGACGCGTCTACAACCGACAGCTGCTCGACTTTGGGGTCACCGCCCCCCAACTCTAAGGACTAAGGGCTCCACACTCGCGCCTTTACCTTTCGTGATTCAGCCAAATCGTTTTAAATATATTTCAACGCATGTAAATAATATCATGTAACAGAGTATTGGTAGAGAAGCCATAAGACTGAGATCATCTCGAATATCAAACAATAAATTGTGTTAAAAAAATGATCAGTGTGAAATGAAATACTTAATACATATAATAATACAGAATTCCAAATACAGAACCATCGCAAATTATAATAAAAAAATTTTAGGATTGAAAAATATATGATGGATTATTACGAATCTTTTAGAGACTGGTGACGTCGAATATATACGTGTATATACAAATGATTTTACGTGGATAAAGGATTTAATCGAACCCTTTAACAGCGGGAGAAACTAGCGCTGTACATATTTTTACAATCGCAATTTGTGTTTTAATAATATTATTGGATGCAAATTCTATACTGGTGCTATATAAGAGCAATGCAATGTTCATCACAGAGAGGTATGTTTAAATACTGATGCACATTATATCTACTAAGCCTTTTTAGTTGAATCTGGGATGAAACAACAAGAATGAAGTTTTTATTATTTATTTTTCTTGATGTAATGTGATACGTAGAAAGTAGACTATAAAGTAATGTAATAAACAATTCCAATTCTTAATCAGACTTCAATCCTTCGATGTCAAAAATAATATTTTGTGATATCAAAGAATGATCGCACAGATATATTGTGACGATGTTACTTTATGGGCATGAACTGAATTGCATACAAAAAATACTAAGATTAAAAACTTTAGTTTATATGAAAGGTGTCGATTAATTACCAAAAATAAATAGATGCTAGAAAAGGATTCATTATTTTGGTCAAATCAGGATAAGTAAATAGGACTCCCGCCTCAGGGTGAACGAGAGCAGCGTCTGTTGCCCCGTGGGCAGACGCTATGGCAGGGGGAGGGTACGACAATTGAAGGTGATGTCCCGATACGGGACGTCCCCTGATATTTCAGATTGTTTTACGCATTTATTTATCGTCTCCCTCTTTTGCGTGACTTGATCTGCTCTCAATAGAAAGGTTTTGTATAGTCGACATTGTCGTTGTCCTTTTTAATTTATTGACATTCCAATTTGAGCTTCCAAGTGACAAATAAGAGCCTAATATATAATTAAATGAAGCTCCTGTTTTAATATTCCTAACTTTTACCTCTATAACTAACTGTATTTTGTTGCAATAATAAGCGTGGAACTTTGCTGAATATATTATGTATTATTTTAATAGGTGGCTTTAAGTTTTTGACTCAAACTACTTTAAATATTAAAAGTCCCGTTAATTATAAAGAATGTACTATACTAAATCATTAATATTGAATTACTATATTATTCTATTGACAATATCGCTGTCCTCATTCAATAGCACTGATAACTTCCTCTCTTGACGATGATCACATGGTTGAAGTATGTAGTATTTAATAATATCTTTACAGTCGTTCATTCTAAATGCCATGTATGAAATTTAAAATTTCCATTGTTAATGGAAATATTGAGTCCCTATTGAGGGTCGTTTGAAAGAACTGTTAATAACTTACTTGTGAATTCATAGTATTATAAAAACAAGCGTCATCTGCAATGAATATCTAATAAGTAAGATATATTTGAAAATACAATTATCACTGTTATAATATATATTACAATTATATTACATTAAGCTATGATTGGCTAAGTATTGTAGAATGTGCGTTAATACAATAAATTATATTTTGATGTTCATGGATATATGACACTTAATGAATTTTTGTTATGATTTTTATGTGAGAGGTTAAAATGTATCGTTAAAAAATAATCTTAAATAAAAAGCATTTAGTATATTTGAACTGAAAGTGTTAAGCAAGGTGAAAGGTGTCATTAAAATTAAGTTTACCTTTAAATAAGATTTCTAATAACGTTTAGGTGACCTATATAAAAAGGGTTTATTGCCAAGGTTAGAAAACGTCTGGCGACTGGTTCGTGAAAATCGTCAGATTCGTCTAGAAAATTTAGAATATAACTTATCCGCTTATGTTGTACATATTTATATCATATTATTGTAATAGAGTCGTTAATAAATGACAAATATATAAAGAGATACGATTTTGCAAGGAAAAAAATTAGTCACCTCAAAGACTGAGTGAACGTCTCTCTACTGGAAGTTACAGGTTCGAATGCTGTAGATGCAAATAAAACAAATATGTTTTTATTGTGAATTTACCTACATGAAATGGGTACCCAATGAAGTGAGCGATTAAATAACGACGAATACCTGTGAAAATAGTGTCAATGAAAAAATTTCAAAAATTTGGACGCTCCATTTTCGGAACGGAAAAAGTAAAAACAAACAACAATGTGTTAGTATTATAATCAGTACAACCCAATGTATAATGAGTTTCGGATGAAGGGAACGTTACCATTATTTAATGATCTAACCTTTTTTCACTCTGCCCGCTTCGAAAGTGGACCTTATGGATCTCAACATTGTGAAGATGACCACCGTAGAAATAGATTATATGGATCTCCGCATTTTCGAGGGTAATATTTCACGGGAACTAATTGACAGCAAACTGCTTAACTCATAGGGCGTTCGGTTCTGCATCTATAGATTTTAAAAGTCTTTTATTTAACGTTAAAATAATCTCCACTGAAACACTTGAATTAACTGGTAAATATTGGTTGGTTGAAAATGTAATAGTTTTAGAATATTTTGATAATACACATTATGTATTGTTTAGTTACAATATTCGTGCGTTATATTATTTTAATTATATATAAATACAATGTTAAGTGTGATATCCAATTTCAAAACCTATTAACTGTTTTAACTTAAAATGGCCAGAGTGATCAAGAAACACGCTCGAGCGTAGAACGTGTTTTAATTTTTTTGAAAATTTGTCAATTGTATACATTAATTTTACACAAAAAGTCAATAGAAGAGTATGTGTAACACACAGTAATAACAAAATCGCGAAAAATTGAATTTCAAAAATTTGTTGGTTAGGTTTGAATTATTTTTTTTCTTATCAGGACATTGCTTAATTATTAATTTTATTATGAAAACTTTATTAGCGAATTATTTGGAAAGTCTGAAATAAAAAATATGAAAGAAGCACTGTAAAATAAACAGGTTAAACTACTGAAAAAGAATCTTCTCAGTTTGAAGGAGAGATGCCCGATATAATGAGATATATTTAAAATCGGCGAGACGAGAGATTTTTTTGAATTTTTTTCTCACTCACTTTAAAAATGGGTCATGTTTTAATTAGCACGGTTAAAAAAATGGGTGAACGTCTCAATTCAATGCCAAGTAGAGTGTCTAATTTGATATTTAAGGAAATGTGTATACTTACTATATAATATCGTATATTCAGGATGACTGCTTTTAATTGGTGCGTTGATTCGTGTGACTATTAGAGGTGTAGAGGCACAATTTACAGTTTAATATGTATCATATTATTAAACATGGCTTTGTATATTTTACAGTAAACATAAAAAATACACGTATCTTTGTATCACGTATTTGTAAAAACTTATTGTTTCTTTTTTTTTTGGAATGATTTACTAACAATACGTCGCTTTAGAATTGGTTTGTCGAATAGACTGACCGCCAAATGTCCAAAAGATGATCTCATTACAGTCCAATTCCACTATAGCGAATACCGAAATGAAAAGATTTTCAATATTACGAACATATCATGGTGGGCTGTAAAAATGATATACATTTTACATTCCCTCGTATCGAAATAAGCCGAGTGGTCCATGGTCCTACGAGTTTCGATATAACGGGATTTGACGGTATCTTATATGATTATTTGCTGTCATACCTCAACGGGACTAATTGAGCCACTGGAAGGTAGAAGATGCACATTTCTTAATCACGAAGAGATCTGGAGAGGGCAGTTTTCATAAGAAATGTGAAAAGATTTATTCATCATCCCGTTGTTATTTTCATATTTATATATCTAAAAACTTCAGAAAGTATAAAGCTTATAAATATATTTGCCCTGCCAATCCGCATTGAAATTTAGATATATAATAACACTTGCTGCCTTTGTGATTTATATTTATTTTTCGTAAAAGAAATAAATAATATTATTTTTGCTGGCAGACTGTATTTAAAGCAAGCCTGTTATAACATTATTAAGCTAAGCCTAGTACAGGTATATATATTATAAAAATAAATATAAATATACTTTTGGGAAGTTTTATTTACATCTTTTTGACGTTAAATCTATATTTTAATAATATGGCGAGAAATGTACAAATATATTATGGTATTTATTGAAATATGTTATAAAAAGTAATGAGTATTTAATAAAAATAATAACTATTTCTTTTTAAATTTTCTATTTCTTTCATTTAGGAATCTAATATATGTTTACTTGTCAAACTAATTTTATTTTTTTATTTATTTACTTTATACATGTTGTAATATCACAAATTATATAATTAAATTATATAATTATATAATTATAATATATTAACAACACGATATACATATGGTTATAACAAACATATTAAATATGGGTCGTATATAATATAATATAAAAAAATAATTTCCACACTCAGTATTACAAATATGATATTTGATAATAAATTATTAGAAACATGCAAATATGTTTATTTTATTAACTAACGTAGAATAGTAATAAAGTAATCAAATCTTTTAGAAAGGGAAAATATGCAGTTTAATCTACACGCTGTGAAATATACATTTATATAAGATATATCATTGTGTATGACTCTTCGTTTTGTCATAGGAGATGCTAATAGCAATCTTGATAAAAATAACTCAATTTTACTGCACTTGTTGACCGGCGACAATAATTGATTCATCGAAAAAATTAATAACAAAACTGAACTATTTAATACTGGCGGCGAGCTAGATATAGACTTAGATAGCCACGAATAATAATCCTTTCAATTTCTTAGACCTAGATTATTTTTTTATTTTTATCACGGTTAATCCGCCGTCTGGATAATCCAACTATAAGAAAACAGGAGTTGACTGCATTATGTAATAGTAACATTATTACGCATGTATTTTTTTTCTAGTATCTTTGTTTATGGCAGGGAACTTCTTGGAACAGGTGACTGGTAATTGATTTACCTCCAATGAAGATGTAATATTTCCCAATGTAAAATGCTAATGTAAAATTGTAATAGAACCTGCTTTTAAAAGTAATAAAACAATGTATGCACCACCATAGATTTAAAGATAGTACTCAATAGGACATTAAATGTAAATATCTGGAAAATAGTCCGCATTGTAAGTAGGGATTGAAGTATGATAAAACCGGCTATTTAAGTATCCCTTGCCTTTTCCCTTGACATATTAACGGGATACCGATATTTTATTATTTAAAACTTATTGATTTTATATTTTTTAAATAGTGAAAGTATTTTTATTTGTATGCAGTTCTGCATAAACACATTAATAATACTCCATTAATTACAAAAAAACAATATGCCGACTTTTCTTAACATATCGTTTCTCACCAATATATTAGAGGCTATCAGCTAATCACTCAATTTAATAGATACCCTATCTTTTTAGATTTATTTATACAGTTATTCGACTTGAACTTGCAACCTCTGGTGCCAAGCGATTCATTAGTGCATTAGTGTATGCCTCTACCATCTAAGTTAGGTAATTAAGGCAATTAAATCTGGACATATATTAAGGTTTTTTAAAATCAGTTATTGTATTAGTGTTATAAAATGAAAGACCTAGTCAAAATATAAGCCAGCAATTAAACTTAAGCTTAAAAGAATATCAACGATGCTTATAATGTACAAAAGCTCCATCAAAAAAATCAAATAGCACTCGATTGGAAACTATATATTTTTAATTATTCGGTTATACCGATTGCTAATGTAGAATACCGGTATTTCGAAAATCGGTGTAGCAAACCCTACGAGTTGAGTGAAGTTGTTAGACTGTGGGACATTTCCATTCTGTTTATGGATACTAGATGACTGCAATTTGGGCATTTTTGAAATTGAATTATGCGGCTTTGATAGTTTCATTTTACGACCTCTAATTGGTGATTATTTGACGGACATACTAACCCTGCGTATACGACTATGCACGGTGCAATCAAACGGACTGCCTAAGCCCGGCTCACAATGGCTTTTATCGATTCATCTCGTATTAGAGAGCGCAGTTATGTTCTGTGACGGATGTGAGATTATAGAAAAAACACAAATACTTACATATTATTTTTAGGATGAATTGAAAATATGCATTACATAAGTTTTGAATTTATTTTGAATTTCAGTCATTTGTGGAAAGTCTTTTACGCTACAGTTTTGCAATGTATTTTGTTATATTAAAAATATATTTGATAAGAATTACACTTTCACCACTTTTTATGAAGAGCGTAATTAAAAAATGATTAATACCAGCACTACCATATTTATTATTATTTATTTATGTATTTATATGTTGAGAATATTACAAATTAAAAATGACATAGAAAATAACAAGTATATAAATTAAATATAATTTATAAAAAAAATATCGAAAAATGAATCAAATAAAATTGACAGCTATAAGTAAAATTTAAAAATAAAATAAAGGAAATAGTGCCCTCCCAAAAATAGTAATCAGGTCATATTCCAGAGATGTATAAAGCAATATGAGATTACGCTTACTCTCACTTAGAGGGAAGACATAAATTACGTAGAGGATTGTATTAAGCATAACTATTGCCTTCCATCTTGGCATCCAGTTAAGTATGAGTTTCTGGCTTTCTCCGACTTTAAATGCTTCCTATGAAGGTGCCTGTCACGCCAATTTATTATTTGGGCTACGAGTTCTAACTTAATCCAGCTATACATATTGAAGTCGCAATGTATTAATAATCAATATTATCTTGGATTTGAAGATTCATTAATGGAACTGTACAATCCACATTTACAGACATCCATGAATAATTGTTTAAATAATTTACACCTGCTGCTATTTTATAGAGATATTGATATTTTTGTGTGTGAAATATAATATACAATGTAGGATTTTTTTCACCTTACCTGCTTTAGGCTGGTATAATTATGATATTGTGATATATATTTCCACATTAATAAATCCTGTAAATTCAAATATTGTTTTAAATTCTAATGGATATATTTTAATATAATACAATAGTTATATTTGCTAACAGCTCCTGGTAACGTAATACTGGCAATATTTTTCCAAAATAAATATGCCGATGAAAGTTTGAGATATTATGGAACGATTTATTTTTAGGAAGACGCCATAACATACCCGAGCGCCCTTAATTATTGTTATGGTATGACAATAAAAAATAATGTGAATTACTATTTCGTATCGTCTGTTTTGATTCTCTAGTTTTGGTTATTATATGAATATAATTACGAGAAGATAAACGTATAATTTAGACGAATTTTATTAACATAATTTAAAATCTTCGGCATTTATTACACGTGTATGAGATATGTAGTATTATTTAGAAGAAATCTTAATGTTTTTACTTCTCTGAAATAATTTTTTTTGTATTTCCTGGGATCAATTGTACTTCTCATTTACGTTTATAAATTATTTTGTACTTTGAGATAGAACTTTAGTACAAAGTATCTTGTTGTAAGTCGTCGATGATGTTGGGCGCTTTGATCATTTTATGATGTAATACTATTATAATTTTGTATTAATTTTATAAATTAAGTCTTCCTCGTTTTCAAGATTTGTAATCCGTGGTTTATATTTTAAGCTACAGGAACAGATTACCTATCTACCCTATTTATATTAAATAAAAAGTTTTTTGATTCTATGAAAAAAATATTTAAAGAGAAAAAAAAATGCTTTATATGTTTCAAATACATATTGTCACTCGCTTTATAATTATTTATGCATAATTCTAGATATTATTCTAATCTCGAATTTGAAGAATTTCCACTTTGAAGAGAGTAATGTCCCTTTCATAGAGCTTACATGTTTTTTTTGATTTCATAAAAATCGACCGAAGCTTTCATATTATTCATCATATCGTAATAAGCCCGATTATTTCATTTAAAAAATCTTCAGTATTATAATTTAAAGAATTTTCCTTGAATTTATATGCCACCAACACGTGAAAATTTCTGAAACATGCTTTTCTTGAAATTTTCTGAAGTGAAAAAGCTAAATTCAAAAGTTGTCACTACAGTTCACAACCTCGGAATGGCCACCGCCAGGACATCAGTTGCTGACTGCGCTGGGCAACGTAGACTTTCGTCGATTTCCCCAGACGGACGGTATAGCATCGCAGTCTGAACCAATTTCAGGATATATAGCCTACCACAGAAGGTTAGTTTTGATATTGGAAATAAGTGAGTTTACTAAATCTACCTGATCTATTATTAACAATATTATTTTTCGTAATAAACATGACATATTGAATCCGTATTGTGCATCCTTAATTAATGTTTTATTATAGTCATAAAAGAAAGAATGTTAACAAATTTTCAATAAATATTTTATAAACATAATCATAAGACTGTTTTAAATAAAAAAAGTGAGTATTGCCTGTCAAATAGTTATGTATTAAACTTTTGTGTTGCCTTTTAGAGCTAGCGCCACACAATTTCGATTCCACAGTGTACAATTGTTTTTGTTTACATTTGAGAATGTTGATCCCGACGAGAGAAATTGCTAAGACGTTGTTTATTATCTCGAAAGATGCGAAAAAATCATTTTGCGAAAAATATGGAATTGAAGTTTTGCTAAGTAACCACTAAAATGGTTATTGGATATGACACTACAAAACAATAATGTTAATGTTGTTGACAATCTTTTCCCCATTATTATTTTATAGGAATATACTGTGGCATGACGAATATAAATCGTATATAACACGTAAATGTTTGTTCTATTAATGATCCTATTCGATCATATCATACTATATTATAGGCTAACATATCTTCATGAATACTTCCAAAATAAAGCAGAGTCTTTCACTACGTAGATTTTTTTGAAATCACATTTATTTTTAAGCAATATGCTAAGGCGCAAGAGTGCTACTCTATTGTGTCATTAATTTTATAACAGATATCATTATATTGACATTATTTACTTAGTAAGACTTTAAATTGTATGTGACATTTATATGAAATATGATTTAAATGTTTCTACAAAATAAAGCAATAAAGTGTGCTATGGGCAATGTTTTATTTAAATTAAGAACGAATGACTTATCATTGTTAATTTAAACGAGTCGGCTGAACAGAATTCAAAATATTGCTACATTAATATAAATTGTTAGTTAGGTAAATTAAAAACAATAAATAACTCATCCATGATATTAACCACGCGGCAGGTATTACGGATGTTTTTCAGTGGCGCAACGAATGGCTTATTACGGGAGGAGGGTGGCCGAATAATAAATAAAGTGACTCTGGGGAAACAATATCAAGGTTACTTCTCTACCGGAATTTTTGTTTTCTTCCGTTGTTTATCCCATAAATCTTTTAAAAGGCTATTAAAGTAGCTTAATAACGTTTTTATTATCTCTTTATAATAATACTTTTTATGTTTTATAAGAATTATGTTTTTCATCGGATATAATTTCGGGCTTACGTAAAGTAAATTAACACAAGCTAACTTGCTACTCAGTAGTAATACCAATACGGAGAGCAATTATTGTTTGGTTTGGCAACATTATATTTATCGTAAAATGGATTTCAACCGAGTTAAGATAGATTTTTTTATATTTGTACATGTATTTTTGTTTAATGTAATTTTAAGTGATTTTTTAAAATTATCCCTTGAAATGCTAATTCATTGCCATGTGCTTATAAAATAAATATTAAATATATATTTATAAAGAAATAGTAAAAAAACACAGGAGTGGATTGGAGAGTTGAGCAATTGTCTGACAAACAATTCTAGTGAAAAATAATCTGCCAAGACATGTCTTTACGTTACGGAGATCCAAATACTCAAACTTTCGGAGTGGGTATTTTTACACTGTACAGATAGATCCATATCTTCCACTTTCGGAGCGAACATGGTATGTAAAAAAAACGTATATTAAAATAGGGATTGGGTTATTAAAAACAACTGCTGTTCATATAAATTACTAATATTCATGAATATATGCACACGTACATCTGCTTATTTAAATGCATTGTTTATTAGAACAGAAAATGGGCGATGGAGTGCCGTGCTAGTTTTAAGCCGCGTAAAAAAGTCCGGTGTACATGTATAGGAATATGTGATATTTGAGTACAATACTAGTACTCTATCGATTGTTGGATTGAATTTTTGTTAGTCAAAAATTCATCATCTGGGATATGTTGACTTAACCTGTTTTATTAGATAGGGCTATTAGAAGAGCGATTAAAAGAATCAACCCTACTCCGAAGTATTATCTCTAAACCTCACAATGTTTGCAGATGATTATAATTTAATGTTAAGTGTAGCTACAAGAGCGATCTACACTGAATAAACTAATTTGGAGATGGTGTTGTCTTGATTTTGAGGATTCCGAATCATGATACATTATCATGATACTGTAAAGCTATAAAAATATTTCTATACATATTTATTTTATATAACTGCATACGCCAATGACAAATCGCGTTAAAATGCACCAATTAAGAATGATACAAATTATACAGCACAACGCTTCGAATAACACACGAGTGCACTATGACGCCGTCAAAGATAAAATCACTGTGAGGATTTTTAATTGAAAATTAAAAATATACAAACATGTATGCATCGTTATCGCCGTGCAAATAAATGCAGCATTAAAAGCTGAATTATAAAAATTTTAAATCGCTTTGAAGTTTCAATTATTAAATGAGATTGTTTATCGGATTATTTGCGTTTCCTCCCAAATCAAAAGCGAGAAATAATTAGACAACATGTTCATTATTTATTAAATGTATCTTCGTTACAATGCGATGCATTTACAAAAAAATATATGCAGTCCTATTATCCTCAGCGTCATTTAACAATTAATTATTACAATACATAAGTATTTTTAATACCATATCCGTCCCGAAAGTGGACCATATGAATCTCAACAGCGTGAAGATGTGCACTCCATAAATCGAGAATATGAATCTTTGCTTTATCATGCACTTAAATCGATATTCAATTATGTTTGCGTGTCAAATAAACGAAAAAGATTGAAATCTGATATCTATTAAATATAGATATCTTATATCTTAGTACCGCTTTTACTTCCGCATATTGTAAATCTAGCCGATAATATTATCCTATATCGACCGATAACTGAAGTTATGTATAAGAGATTCGCAGACACTTTGCAAGAGCGCAAAAAAAACTTAACCACGACATACACTTAATCCTTTCTATTTTTGCAGATTGTTCTTTGCGAGACAACAAAGGTGGTCGGTCCGTTCTTGCATCCGCCATGCCAAGGACCTTCCAGCGTCGCAGTGACGTCGAAAGCAACGTAGCAGACGCCGATCGGCCGTCGACTCCAAAATGCAGAATGACACTCGCAGGCACTTTTGATGTTTTAAATTCTCGCTGTTTAGTTACGAAAGTGTTAACTAATACTGAATTCAACACAATAAGGGGATTATTAATATAAAAATTCATGGGATACAATATGAGATTATGCACATATTTATTATAATAATATCATTTTAGAGTTCCATATTTAGTGATATTTGCACGTGTCGAGACACATCAATATCACACTTTTCAACGATCAAACCTAAAAATATACGGTCGTTTATCATATTTGTACATAAATAGGCTTAAGGCGTAATATCTACAAAGTTTTCTGACTAAAAACTATCAATGGAGATGTCAAAGGTAACACGACGATTTCGATAACGTTATAAGTAATATTATTACATAATATACTGTATAGTTGGCTTCAATCGAAGTATTTATATACAATATTCCTCAATAGACACATTGAGTATTGTTAGCGTACTATTTATTTTACGACGTGATATTCGAATAGTTATGTAAAAGCAAATAAGTTTCGATTTTTCATTTTCATTTTATTTCATTGTATATATTTTAACTTCATCATAATCAGTGTGTAGAAAGCCATGTCACCGGGATAGGCCTGGTTGAGACCAGGTGTAAGAATGAGGCGGGCGGATTTTATCATAGTACCCATACTCATATAACGCTGGAACTTCATAAGACGCGTAGATATTGAATGATTCTGATGCTTTCAAAGATCATCGATATTCATAAGATGTGTATGGTTTTCCTGGCGATTAAAATGAGAGGCAATGAATTTATGGGTGTGCGATAGAAAGACTTAAAAGCTCCTTAAATAAGGAGCAGACATTGTTCAAGATTGATATATTACAGGAATAAAAAAAATATATTGAGAATGTAATGGGAATGTAATGATGTGTTGTAGAAGATAGTCTGTCATATTTAGACGTATTTAATGATTATTGTTTTATAAATAAGACACATTTATCATTGTAAGGAAACGAAGTTCAAGAGGAAAACCTTGACTTGGGTACAGAGTGGTTAAAAATTAATACTAATTTTACCTGTTACTTACCAGACATGCTATACAGCACCTGGCTTTTACCGTCTGACATAGATAACAACAGGTAAGTGAAAAAAATATATGCTTTCAACTTGGCGGTAGGTACTCGCTATCGTAATGTGCGATTGCAGTCATAGCAAGCAAAAAAAAATGAAAAAGGCACTTTGAAAGTGAGCGAGGGGTTTCTGTTTCACTTTGCGATTTCGTCTATCGATAGTAAGACAGGTCTTTCTAAATGAGGCGGTGTGATGAAATGCTATTGTTTCATTTTGTTAACGAATATTGATATATTGAACTGTTCAAAAATTTATCGGGCAACAACTAAATTAAGCCGGTCATAAATAATATCTTACAAGCTTATATTAGACAGACGCAATAGTAGAAGATAATTTCCACTGTCACGTTTTAAAGTCTTCAATAAATTGCAGTCTGCAACTGACAAATTCTGCAGTAAATAAAAATATTATTGGACTTTCGGAGATTGGATGGATGTTCAGCGAAATTTGTGTAGTACAATAACTACACAGAAATCGTTTATTGTTCAGTACGATTTTTCAGCATATAATAATTTTGAATGGAATTATGTCCTTACTCAAAAAATATATTTTTTAAGGAAACCGATTTGAAAATTTGTGTTATTAGTGGTCGTTAAAACATTTAAATATTAAATTAGTGATAAATATGTATTTATTTATTTGAAATAATACTTTCGTAATAGATGCCATGTAAAAACGAATCTTGTCCGTAAAATTAACTAGAAAAAAATATGCAAAATTTGAGTTATTACGTTAGTGTGGTCAAAACACGTTACGCTTGTATGTACATTTATGTTGTTTTTAAATATTGCCATTGTGTTATCGAACAATTAATATAAAAATAAATATAATTAATTTACCACTTTCTATGTCCACTCACGTGAGCTCATACGCAAGGAAGCAAAAGATGTGAAAAGGTAAAATTCACCAATAACGAGTATAACGTTTTTTTTAGCTTATTTAGTTTTAAAAACATATGCTGAGTGGAAAGTATTAATCCTGAAACGACATGTAATATTTATAGACCTAGAAAAATGTTAGAATGGTCGAAATCCTTAAGTGAATCGGTGTGTACTGCACTCGTTTGTAGTACTACGCAGTTAGCGCCGCGGGGGCAACGACCGGCCAAAAAGTCGACAAAACGCGTAAAAATAACGAAGCGTCGGAAATAAAAAAGGGGCCCCATACTCCTTCGGCCTGTCTAATTATAACTAAATTATACAACCTGTTTTTTTCACTGCGAATTATTCGACGGATGGCGAGTCGCGTGCGGAAATTGTCATGTCACTTTTTTTTTTGGAAAAGGCAGAAAATAAGCCCAAAAGATAAATTTATCGATTATTTTGTATTTTTTAAGAAATCGGTTCCATGAATAAAAAAATACAGACTTACTTTGTGTGATACAGCTGATATAACTGAAATTAGCAAGTATGTAACTAGAATAAAAAATAACAAGTTTTTATGGCACCGGTGAAGGGAGTTTGTTTTGAATTCGTCAAAAATTAGATAGAGAGATAAGTGTTCACATTTTCTATATCATTCGTGGGGTATCTATCATACAGAATGACAATAATCACTGTTTTACAAGAAATTATTTCATATTAATTAATAAAACCTTTATCTCTTCACGAATTTCAAGATCAAAACATAGGACACACCTACTGAAAAAAAAATGACGATAGAAACAGAACGAGGTGAATAGCTTTTGATGTTATGTTAAATTATGTTGCAAGTACTATGTAAACTTCTATAATGTACTAATTGTACAGCAAAGATTTTAAATTCTAAATCATTTCATTGTTTTCTGAGAAAAGAGAAGATTGACTTAGCTCGTACAATTAATGAAACAGCCGAAATAAAGCTGTTGCAATAATAACGAGGAATAGTATTCTAAATTATTTAAAACTGGTAAACTTCCATATGTGAGATCACTGTTA
>JAGVSQ010005660.1:6946-17387 GCA_022683975.1 Rhyacophila evoluta
ATTAAACAAGCTTTATTATCAAGCTTTTCCTGAGATAGATTAAAATTCATTCCTTATTCAAATTACTTTTATTCATCCTGTCATTACAAATGTATTTAAATACGTGTCCTTACATAATACATTAGTTTCTTGTTCATCATTTGCGAAGATATTAAAAATTGAATGTAACAGTTGACTTAAAAATAAGTTTAAATATTCTATTAAAATTTTGCGTTACTACTGTTCACTGCATGGAAAGATTTTTGGCGACAAATACACACATTTTTTATGTTTTATAGGATATATTACACACAGTTTATACTAAATTGTTTAACTATAACCATTGAATGCTGTACAACATTAACATCTGTCGGATTTAAAACTTACAGAGTGGATATCTTCACACTGTGTAGATTTTTTTATACCATGCTTCACTTTAGGAGCAAACATGGTATAAAAAAATAGTGCACACGTATAAATTTAACATAATATATTAATTATATTATAGTGTTTGTGTTTTAGTTGAGAGGCGTATGACTCGGAGCAAAATATTGCAGACTCAAACTTTGTATTTTAGATTTCAAAGTTTTAAAAACACCTTCTTTTTCCATCACATTCACTCCCCACATAGATCATAAGGCTGCTACATGGTGTCTCAAAAATAAGTCACCCACCTGTTATCTAACATCTTCCCTGATAATGCCAGCAACCCTTAGTTTTACCAAGTACATCCTATGGATAGAATCTACCAATCTTCAACAGAGCTGGAACCCTACCGGTTGCAAGAAGTAACAAACAGTGTTCAGATTATAGAGTTATTCACAGTACTGCATGACTTATATAGTGCCCCATCTACTCCTTTATCTCCATATCAAGCCACTTAACTCTCAGTATTTGAAGCAGGCATCTGTTTTCAAAGCCCAATATTTATATACTTGGCTGAAATTGATAAACAACTTGAGTTAAATCAATATGTATGTATCTAATGTTTTAACACTTATTTTATTACTAACATAATATGTGACGTTGTATTTTTTAATTTTATCAAACCAATATCTGAGTATCTTTTAAAAATAAAGCGGCATACTGCAATACATACGCAATATTCTCGTTTAAGCCATACTTTTTCCAGACACTCGTATAAATTAAGATATTCAAAATGTGGCTTTCAAATCGATTACCAATCGATGTATTCTTTTAATGCTTTACAAAAAATTTAAAGAAAAATGATAAATAAATATGTGACAGTTTTAACTAAAAATTTTAATATCAAACAAAAATCAATTTATTCTTTACAATCCCGACATATTTGATGTTTACACATTCATCTAAATTTGAATAAAAAATACAATTTGTCAATAAAGTCAGTCTTGTTTGCCCACATATCACACGTGTAAAATATCTAAGACATTAATAATACTCGCAGTATATTAGAAATTTGTTAGTCGCGTGTTTGAAATTAAGTTTGAATATTAACTACATCATTCTTTCAAATATTTAATTTAAAGATTTCATTAATAATTCGATTTTTGTTTATTGGTTTTATTAAAAATATTATCATTTATCGTTATATATGATTGATGGTAATTACAAAATATGAAAATATTCTTAGTTTTAAAAATTATTTTACATTTCTTCAATAACATCAATGGCAATTTATATTCATTTCTTGCATGTTGAATTTAAATGCATGTATATATTTTATCAATCAACGATGCTTTAAACACTCGTATTAAAATTTTATGACAATTTGTGAATTCAATATGTATATATGCATATATTTTAATAGATTTTTTTAACCGTGCTTTAATCGAAGCTTATTCGTAAAATTATTATAATTATATTTTCAATGACATCTCCATAAAATACCCAAACGCCATTTTTCATAAAATCGAATTTATAATAATGATACTCAAATATTCATTTCAGTATGAATTACTTGTAGCAAAAGTACCTGAATTAATTTAAAGTTTTAAAGAATACATTCTTGAATAATACTGAATGAGTTAAACTAGATTGAAATCAATATTAATTTAACTAAATGACACTTCACTATTACGAGTATCTATAAAAATATAATACTAATGATTTAAAGATCTTCACTGATTTTTTTAATCGTTCAGGTATTTTGAATTATCTTACAAAAACTATTAGAAATATAATACTTCCGTCTCAAGTTCTGAGTCCCGTTGTTCAAATTTTCTTACCAATTAGATTTCAGTGTTCTGGAAGAACGGTGTGTACCCTTGAATACACTCGGCAGAACTAAGGGATGCTGACTTGACCTGGTATGATGCAAAATGGCTGGTGGGTGATAGCGATTCTTGGAGACGGCATATAGCACCTATATGCTCTATGCAGGAAGCCGATATGGCGGAGGTAAGCTTTCTAATATATTTAAATATTTATATTTCATAGTTAAAATTTTTAAATTACACACATAATTGAATTCAAAATATATTATGGTGATTTATAAAATTGTTTTCTTTTTATTTTTATGTTTAGTTCAATTGTTGATGCATCATTTAAAAATAAATACGCTAATTTATCATGCTTACAATTTATTTTTAATTGCAGAACTATTATTAAATTATATACATATCTATTTCACAAATTTCTCAACATTCGACATGGTATTTTTAGATAAATAACCAATGACCAGTAATTCCATAGATTGACTTCGCAGTAATAGATTAACGTAACGATTCATCCGTGAAAACGTAACGCAAATAAATAACTGTAAGTTTTTAACCTTCACAAATTTCATAATTAAATTTATTACTATTTACCACCAATCTCAGCATTATTGCAGTATTGAAAATAAATAACGCAAAAATTACCGTAATAATTTTGTACTTTATTACATCTCAATCAATGCGACCGAAAACGGTTAATTTATATGATTTACTTAACATTAAATATTATGAAACTGTGTGTTTATAAAGCATTGTACACATAAAGAAAAACAATTGTTTAACTAACCATAAGTTAAATCTCTACCAAAAAACAAGAATATGTGTCAGTCTCTCACAAGGAATCCACCAAATGGTGAATATGTAGTAGCAACGTAAAAATTTTGCTTGTGATTTTGACTGTCATATTTACTTCAATCGTGTTACTTTTAATTTTAAACATCATTGCTGAGAATCAATAAGAGACTATTTTATTTAAGAATATTTTATATAAGAATATTTTATATAGCTAGGTATTTTAATACATATCGTCGCCAATATTTCAGAAATACGTATCTTAATTTTTTTTGTTTAATCCACTTTTTAATGTATGGTTTTATTTTTTACTATTATATTTTTGCATTAACACATACTTTTCACACGTTTCATAAACATATCTCCTAAATGTTCCAGTAATATAATAAATAGCTAAAATAAAACTTCACTTTACAAAGTGACTTAAATCAAAAAAATAGATACGTTCTTCTGCAATATTGGCGACGATATATAATACAATAAAATAATGAACTTATTTAATTTGTCGAAGCCGGGTAAAAAAAGCTAGTATAATATGAATACAGTGTTACCAGAATCATGCTCAATAATTTAAAATAGAAGTTTCTTTGGCAAATATATACGTAATAAAATTGTCGACTCGATATCTACATATACTATATCTTGGTAATTCCAGTTCAAAATGTCATAATAATTCTCTCTGTGCAGTTGCATGTGTGTGTGATGTCTTTTGCGCGTTTGCTGTGTGAATATTTGTCATATTACCGCCTGTGCGAGTTTATTTTATGCGTGGTTATTTGGTTACCTTAAAATCAAGCGTATATTAAATGGTAAAAATAAATGAACAATTATAACTTGCGAACAATCTCTAGTACGCTAGGATCAATTAGCGCCAAAGTACTACTGAATTTTATTCTTCAAAACAAAGAAGTAATTTGTTCGTTAAGACATTGCTACTGAGAACGTATTTTTATTTATACTGTTGGCAATAGCTTTATTTTATGTTTCATCGTAATTTTTTGTTTCTAATTTTCAAAAATTATTATCGTACCAATAATTAAAGAGCCAACATCGTAAAACATTTTATTGTATTTTATACTTGATTTGCTCTAGATAACTTTAGAAATAAAGCTGTAGCTTTTTACTAGTATTCGAATACGTATATACATATATAATTAGTACATCCATCGATAGCAATCGATCTATTGATTAATGCGTTATTAATTATTCTTTAATGCGTTATAAAAATAAAAAAATACTGTTCTAAGTTTCAAACAAATACAGAATATTTTACAAAATCTCTATGGTATACAAAGTTTAGTGGGAGTTTATGACAAATGAAAATACCTTCAAGCTTAAAGCACTAAAATGGAATGTCATAAAGTTTCCTTATATAGATAGTGGTAATACGAAGCACGTTATTTTTATAAAGAATACATTGTGCGATCATAAACGAAATACACTTTACTGTCAATTCTTTTCTTTTCATAATAATCAACTTATCAACTGAAAGTTGGCATGAGTCAATAAATAAATAAAAATAACTTTGTAATATCCTACTAAAATGTTTTAAATCCCTTTTTTTATCTTTATATTAATATCTACCCCTTATAACTATGATATATATGGCATCCATATGACGCCTTCAAGATTTTTTCACCCAAACGCATTTCATTTTCTCACTCTATATCAGGATACCTTAATTTCACCGAATACACATTGTGGATAGTACCTGATTCCAGGACTCTGGAATCACGTCGGTCAAAGGAAAGGGAAAACAAAATTCAATTTATCCTTATCACATGTTGCATGACTTTCAACACAACAGAAGGTTACTCGGTACACTATTTTATCAATAATTCTCTTGTAAATTCAAACAATATTCACCTATTATTTCAGATAACTACGATGAACTGACCAATACATATTTAAATGTATATCTGATTTGTAAAAAAACAAGACTCATAACTACTTCCTACTTTTTCCGAGTTTATACGGATAGATAGGTACATAGTCTGATGTTTATGGTCAATAAATCAACATATATGAGTTATCTAGATATTGTTTTACACGTAAATTTAAAAACACTCGTGCGTGTTTTTAACAGACAGGTAAAGTGGCTTTAGGAGTCGATAATTTGTTTCTCCAATATAAATTCACTTTCTACAAATCCCGCATGCATCCATTATTAAACCATTAACGCTTCAGATAGTGTAGAAGATAAAAAACGGTAACTGAAATAAGTTTTAAGAAAACTTATTGCCTGTTCAATCAACGATTACAAATGAAAAGGTTTTAGTTTGTAAACCCTTCATTTGACAATCAAAGTCACATTATTAATTTATTAAACTGTAATATAAACGTTGTAAGACTTAAAATATCATAATTTATGTTAAATAAATTATTTATTAAATATTTAAAACTAAATTTAATTAAAGAAACTTTTTAAATTGATTTGTATAATTAAATATTATTTTTTTAATAAAAAACACCTGTGTGAATTTCCTGCGCTATATTCAGAAAATTTCACTTCATATTTCTTAATTATACGTTAGTGCTATTAAATATATTTTAAATAGTTAGTGGTACCGGATGTTTTAACCAAGGTTATGATAAATCGTCATATTGACTTCATCACAGAGCATTTAGATATATAGAATTTTGACAATGGTATTACAAGCAACATAACTTTTTTTAGAGTGTCCTGCGCGAATTAAAAGTGGCTTTTCACGGTGTAAAAGTTTACCTTGAGAGATTATTTTTCGAGAAGATTTGCTATAATTTAGTATTTTTTTTTAAGATCTGTATTTTGAATTTTTTGTTTGTTTTTATTCTTATGCAGCTATGAAATTTGAGACCACACAATAACGTATGCGGTTAACATTATGCTACCAACTGAACTATATATGGCCATTAATAAATCATAAATATTGCACACTGTAATTAGCTACATGTTATCATTATTATTAAATTGAAATTTAGTATGAAATTAGCTCAATTAATTTACTTTAAACGCTGGCTCAATGCAAGATATGACTATCATGCATCAAAGTGATTCTAAGATAAATAGAAATCAACGAAGAAATTGTTTTTTAGATCTTTATTACTGACATAAAAACAAAATCGATTGAAATACGTGTAAAATAACATAGATATTTGTACCCAATTTTGTTTTTAACAAATATAGAAGCATAATATTTATAAAACATTAATGTCACTAACTATTTCTGGTATTTTATTATCTGATAATGATAATGAGATATTAAACAAATAAACAAACGTCAAACGTTGTTAAGCAAACGAAAAACGAAAAAAATAGTTACCAGAAAAAAATACAGTTGTTATCTGAATTCGTATCGAGAGTTAATATTGCCCCTGATAAATTGATGTTTTTCAAGTAATTTGAACGGGAAAACGTGTTATTTAAAATATATGAGTTACTCATGTCTGTCTACTGAACCAGCCAAATATGAATCATATTTATTCGAAAATAAGATGATCATGTAAACCAAATAATTTATATGATCATTCTTAGTGTCCAATATAGTTTGTAAAATTACTGCTTAAATGTTTGTAACATAAATTTCATTATCATTTCAATATAGGCCAATATAAGTAATAGATTAAATTTATTCAAAAATTAATGCTATCATGTCCAAGCGAAGGGTTAAGAAGTAAGTGCCCTGCGTGGGCATCGAACCCGGGTCATAGAGTCCAGACGTAATGACACCTCTTCTGACACTGACAGGTGCACCAGCCGTAACCTTCAGCCGGATGATCAGTGAAAGTATTCTTCCGCCTTCGTAATTCTGTTCGATTCACAATAATACACCATTTATTGCCGATAAGTGCCATAGACGGAGAGGTTTTATGGTAGACTTTTTTGTTATCATTGTAGACAGGTTTATGTTTTTTAATATATCCGGTTTAAGTGGTATTGTTGAACTGGTACTTAATTTACGGTCTTTAATCTTCGTTATTATATTTGTCTTATAAATTTAAACTGATGGCAAGCTAACTTTTTAAGATTTCGAATACTTAAAAATAATATACTAAACAAAAGCTTTCCATAAAATCAGTTTTGATAGGAAAATGTGAAAAACCATTTAATTCGTTTTTCTTTTTTGACTGTTGTTATTAATAATATCTCGTTCATTTTATGCCATCAAATTAATCTTCTTTTCACTTATTATCTATATTATCCTCTTCATTTAACTGATAATATTATCAATCTTCAGAGTTTTGAAGAATCGATTTTCTAGTAAATATACTGTTCTATTTATTTTAAAGATGAAAATAATGTCTTTTCAAATTGCATAATCACTTCAATGCAGTTTTTTTCATTTTTTATATACAAGTAAATTAAAAAAAAATCTATCGTGATACATAGTCTATTTATCAAGTGCATTCTACCGTATATTTAGATTTGCCTTAAAAATACCAAACAAATATGCTTTCTAAAAATCTCCTGAAAAAAATATTAAACATGTTTTTACTTTTTTTGAATATATTTACTATGAGTATGGTGTACTTTTAGTTAAATTTGTTACATTTACAACGTTAAACGTTAAAGTTTATCCCAATTTCATAAATCAACTCAACAGTGTTATCCACTCTCTTGTAATTAACATATGTCTGTAGAAAAACAAAGGATAGATAAAAAAAACACCGCCGCATTTTTACTTGGACGTATATCTATCTAATTGTATTATTTTATATATTTATCAAACGTATACTTATCATATACTTGTATACTTATACGTATCATAACAACGTTTATCATTATATTTTTTAATGTTGTATTTTACCTATGCTTTACTACCAAAGGAAAAATAGCCACACATTAACATCTTCTATTCATAATCTGATTTTTTAAAAGATAATATCAAACTTATCAAGCGAGCATCTAAAAACGCGAGTGATTTCATTTTTACAGCTGCTGCGTTTAGAACTACTTTAACGATGCCTTATTTTTTACCATATGAGGCCACTTTCTTCCGTACCTCGTAAAATTATACAAGTATCATTTGACTATAATTACACTTACCAGGCAGTAGCAAGAAAAAAAGCTCGCATAATTAAGTCAATTATGGGTCTTTTATCAAGCCGTTAATATTTACGACTGGCACTTGATTAAGCTGTGTATAAAAAATATTTTGTGCTATTTTCAAACTAATTTTATAACAGCAAATTAATACTTTTCACACCTATTTTTCAATCGTGAAATTAAACGGACTTAACAAGAACTCACTAATGGCAGCTATTTTTTAAACATGTGTTAAATATTCTTCATTACTAAATACATTTTTGGTATCTAATCAAAGATAAATTTATAAGCAAAAAAATGTTTACAACTTTTATACTAATATTACTTAGATCTGAATATTTTTTTAAAAGACGAAGAACAGTAATATCACTATATTAATGTTTACTTTATCAATAGATATGCTATACTACTCAGGAAATGTATAATTAATTAATTAAATAATTCGGTAACAAATCCTGAACTTTTTTCTCAACCATTGTACCATTGGCTTGGGTTTTTATACGTTTTATATGAGCAATATATAGTATACCACGTTTGCTCCTTACGTGGAGAATATGGATCTACACAGTGTTATGATATCCACTTCCGAAAGAGGAGTATATGAATCTCCGCAATGTGCCGACGCTTCGACAGATTATTTTTCACGAGAATTGTATGTCAGACAATTACTCAATCTAATTGGTATCCAGTACTGCATTTTCGGATTTTAAAAATCCGACAAATGGAGGGATCAAGCCCGGATTGCTAGGCGTGCACGCTATTAGCTACACTACCGTGGAGACGAATATTAAATGATGTATACATGTATAAATATGACGTTTTTCTTATAAATCAAACCGTGCCTGTTACAAATATAGAACACATACATCTCTTCAGTGTATAGACTTGTTTTAGCAAAGTGTTTTCAAGAGTATTGACTAATCAACCAACCAATTGATTGTATTTTTATGTTTGAATAAAAAAATCTCCATCCAACTGTGATAATTAAACTCATACACAATTAAAAACCGAAGACTTTAGGTCGATATCGAGTCCATACAATATAAATTATATATGCCACTTAAAAATAAATCTCCAATCTCGGTCATTAACTCTATACTACCTGTTTATTTAAATAAAACTGTTGTCAGTGCAACTAATCAAGTCTCAAAACTCATATAATAAGAAGGAAAAATTTGATAATATAAATTCTCATAACCATTGTATTTCTTATCTTTAGTTATAAAAACGCACGTGATAGGTTACGGATTATTATGTGACTGCATTGTCAAATGTAGATCAACAGTAAAGTTTACCGATAATACAGTGACATATTTATTCATAACTTTCATAAGCACGATAAATCGATTCTCGTACAAATCCGGTCACAGTGAATTGAATAAATAAATAATCTTCATGATAATTAAAAATCTATGCGAAATTTTCAAAGTGAATTGGAACAGAAAACATCGGCAATCCCGACCAGATTGCTCGTGCGTTCGTAATTAAAATCATTTTCGAGGAATTCGCATGACGTATAATTTTGTATTTTATTCCAAGTGACCAGATTGGATTGGAATTATGTCAAGACATTAATTGATTTGATATTAAAAACCGTCGCATCATTTAAATGAAAAAAATAATTAACCTAAGGTGCTTTTATGATTTTATGTATCATGTTTACTTTAATTTTTTTTTACAACAATTCGTTATCTTTATGCACCCACATTTTGTTACAACAATTCAAACTTATGAATCTCTTAATGCAAAAAATTACTTAGAAATCGACATGTTAAAGCTTTATTCTTGTAGTTTCTTTATCAAATTCATTGTTGATACATATTTTTAAAATACTGATACAATATAATATATTTACCAGTATTCAGAATTCATACTATTACGAGTATACTAATATATATATAACGACTATGGAAAGGAAAAATAACGTAATACTCATTTTTTCAAAATAGCTTTTTTTAATAATCACATTTAATACACCAAAATACACGTTACATCAAGAAGATTATATGCTGCATTTGCCGAATTAGTATCTAAATTTAGTTTTTATGTTTAAAAAAAATATGGCTTCAAAAGGTTAGTTAAGTAAGTTTAAATAACTTTCAATTAACCAAATTAATTTCAGATTGAGTAAACAAAACATCAGTTGTGTGTACTTTGAATGTGTGTCTATTTAATATATTAACTTTGACCCAAAACCATTACATAAACGTTTTGTGTGCTTTCTATAAAATTTATTCTGTGTGGATTTTTTATTTTTAATTAAAAATTAAATGATTTTTATGTATATAAAAATACTTTACTACATGCATAAATGTTCACAACATTAAACAGTTAAAATGTTCGACAAATTCTTTATGTACTTGATGTTTTTATGTTGCCTCTGTAGGTAAGTAGTTTATTTATTTATTTATTACATATTGTAACATTACAAATTACAAGTTTAATACGT
>JAGVSQ010005661.1:0-17386 GCA_022683975.1 Rhyacophila evoluta
ATTAAAATAAACATTATTTTAATTAAATATTTATTTGGCATATTTCATATTCATCTATATAAAAAGAAACGAAGAAAAAAATACATCAAATTTGAAAAGGGAAAAAATATGCTGATAAAGCTTTTATTGAAAGGATTACTTGTACGCATTGAAAAAGCTCAAAACCATTTCGCCGCATTTACAATATTTACAAAAACATTTTTTTTCTAATTCTCCGTATTAGTTTAATAGTACTTTTTATCATCTCGATATTTAAAAAGCCTTATTGCAAATATGAAAAATAAATCTCAAGTAAACAGTTACTAAGTTTGCATTAGTATATTTTTTCATTTATAAAATATCATATTTATTGTCTTACGATAATTCATTTCATATTTTTAACTTTATGGATCTGATTATGGATCAGATAAAGTCAATTATATTTTATTTTTATAAATTTTATAATATTATCGATTTAAATTTTATAGATTTGATTCTAATAATTGTAATTTTTTCAAATAAATAAACACCAAATATTTAAAAAAATATAATATAAAAAACATATATATATAAGAATCAAAATATTAAAAATAACTGAAGGTAAATTATACTTATTTAATAATACCTTCAAATATACATATGAATTACACATGAATAATAAATACACATATTTAAATAATAATATAGTTGTTAAAATGAAAATATTTAACTTTAACTCAAATAATTTTATAAGTTATAAGCTATCAAAGGAAAGTGAATGCATTTACCATTTGTCTGAAGCATGAAAGTTAAGTTACTTTTAAAGAAGATCTTGGCGCATTAATCCTAAATCTAAGACTTAATAAATCATATAAATAAATTTTAATAAAACATAAAGAAGGGTTGTTATTACATAAAGCATATTACTTGATTAATATCGTTTTTCTGTTGTAATTATATGAAAAATCTATAATTTAAGTAAAATTATTATTAGTTTTGTATTATTTAATATTCAGTCAGCATAAAATACACAACAACTATTTATGTAAATGCCTTGATAGATACACTGTATAAAATAAATATTTTTTGTATTAAATTTGTTTTCATTTCAACATACATTTCGCTGAAATTAAATATTTATAATACACAAATTTAGATATATATTTGTAAGCGTGTTAATTGTGAATTCAAATCCTTTAGCTGCATAAAAATTTGAACTGAATTTCTGAGGATTAGCAATTGGTTATCATACTCTTATAGAATATAAACGAGATCAAAATAAAAAACGCCATTTTCCATAGGAAAAACATTTAGATTACCTGCTTAAATTGTATTAAATTCAAACATATTTATATTCTAATCATCTCATACAAAATTTATAGTAATTCAGCTCAGATAGTTAAAAAAGTATTTGAACGACTAATTAGAACATAAGCATCGAATTCATTGGGTTTTCTGCAATATGAAATTGATGAACAGTGACGTTACTGACGTTTTTATTACTAATACTACGTACATGACATGACTTTTAAAGATTTATTCGTGAATAAGTTTACAATACTTAAAATTTAAAACAAAAAAGCTAAATTTTAAGATGTTATCGATGTAAAATATTTAAAAACCAATAATCTTATAGTTACCTTAAATAATAACTAATAAATACACTTTAAAACTGGTTTGCCTATTCAAAGCTTGAGCTTTAGTCGTTGTTGGCATTTTCGCAAACCACACTTACCACAACCGCAAAACAAATTATATTCAAACAAAAATTCGATACCGATATTTTTCAACTATCCGAAAGCTTTCTTAATTAAATTTCAATAATGCTACACAAAAGCTATAAAATATTCGTTTAAGCCTATGCCTTACTACCTAATTGAAAATAAACAGCACTTTACCTCTCGCCCGCATAACAATATTTTATGGAAATTACCTTAGAAGCTCGGTGTAATAGCAATAAAATTTCACATACTTCCTTGACTGGTTTGGGCTACTTGTAAATTTATAGTTCATTCAGCTTTGGAAACTATTTTGCAAGCGAGCATAACCAAATAGAACTCAAATTTAAATACAGTTGCATTTATAAATCAATGTTTGTTGCAAAGTTGAACTAATTTTGTTCAATGTAAATTGTTCTAAATGCTTTTAGATAAACTAAACTTTTAGTTATTTTATCAAGTTCTTCAACTCTTTTACTATGTCCGTTTGGAAAGTGTAGGATATATTTTTTAGCTGTTTTTGCTGAACATATTAGATGTAAAGTTATTCCATCTTTCGATTTATTCAAAATCCTGCAAGTTTGGGATTAAAACTCTCAATCTTCAGCTACAAAGCCCGCTCGCTACTTTTCTGCAACTGAAGGAACTAATCATTTTTTTTAATTCCTGAATAATTTTTTTTTTTTTTCGTAGATATATTTCAAATAATGATTTCCAGTAACTGATTGTGAATATGCATAGAACTCAGGAGATTTTCTGAGCACACGTAGTCTTAGACAAAATAGACAATCGTATTAAATATATTTCTTAGCTTATTCGCTAGAAGTTATTATATTGTAAGTCATATACTATTTTCATCTTTGCTGCATGAAGAAATATTTAGAATGGTTCATCGACGGGCTTATTTTCATTAATGATAATAAAGTGTAGTGATCCAACTAACAATCAGCATTTTTTAATATACGAAAAGATGAGAGGTATACAAATTTATATCATAAATTAAATTAGAAATCGATACACGAAACAAATTAACACTTAAATTTTATTCATTACTTTCAAAATAAACGAAACTCGTAACATTTCTATACTCAGTATAAATAATAGTATATGGATAGTCACAATATGAAAACTTACATTTTGAGATTGTTTTTCATGACGGCTGGTTGTCAATCAATTGTTCAGATTATTTCATTTTTCCAATTGAGTATACTTAAAATTAATTACACGTAAACCCTTGATATATATGTCAGTAACAAAACCATGTGGATTTTTATAAGAAAGTAATAATAACTTCAAAAAAAAAACTATTTTTAAGAATTATCAAAAGATATTTTATCGTGTTTAATTGTGTTATTTCTAGCTCTTTTTTTCTATCATCGCCAAAATATTATTTAAATTATGATTAAAAAATTTTCCGATCGGAAAGAATTTGAAGCTAATTATATAAAAAAAAAACATATCAATTTAATTACAAAATTTATGACAATTTGTAGATAAATAACAATAATCTTGTGTGAAATGCGTCGCGGCAAAGTTAGGGGCGCGACAAAAACGCGACGTGGGCAACAAACAAGCTCTCGGGACAGGTCAACTCGCTTCACGGGCGCGTGTCTCGCATGCGAATCCTACGAATCCGACGGAACGTGCCCTGAATGCCTCGAATCCGACACACTGTGAGGTACACGCCCTGTCACAGCGTAGAAAACATATTGAATTTTTCATGACTCGACACACTCAGTGCAATTTGTCACAACACATCCAACCGCAATATTTCTTCTATCGTATAAATTGTGATGGGTAATTTTTTATTACACTTTGTACCCCGTTATTCTTTTTATTATTCACTTGTTTTAAAATATTCATGTATATTTTTTTTCATCACTTTACACATTTTTATTCATTACGATTATAAACATTATGAATGATTTTTCTTTTTAATAATTGATAGATATTGCATTAAATCATTAGTCATAAAAAATCGCAATTCAAATTCAAAAATACTTCAATCATTTATGAAATATTCCAAGTTGGGCTACACTACTAGTAGTACAGAATAATAAATGATTATATACATTATTATTTTTGTAAAACAATAATCTTATTGAAATGTAAAAAAATCAATATAATATATTATTCAAAGCTTTTCCATTAAATATAACATTATAACTTCTACCCAAGAAGATAAGTAATATAATATGTTTAAAAGTAAAATTATGTTTTTGATTATTTTTAATTCAAATTTGCAACGTTTGGTCTTAAATTTTTCTTGGTCGAATTAAAAATATTTGTTTTTGATTATTATTGTTAACAATGTTGCTTGAGACATAACTAATCATCAATTATGTTTTTATCGTAGTCATTTTGTGTTTTACCATATTATTTAATAGTAGTTTAAGTAACTTTCTATGTTTTATAATTTACAATTTATATCGTAAAAAATCTTAACAATCAAGGTATAAAAACATGAAAATAAAGCCTCATCATTATTTTTTTACCTAAAGTTCTTTTAAATTTAATGAACTTTGTCGATATTTATACATTTTATTCTCTTTTTTTTTCATCTGCTCGAATTATTAACACTAACAATCACTAAAAACAACAAAAATACGTCAAGCAAAAATATATTGGAAAATTTTGTGAAAGAATAATCTATTTTTACTTTTTCATCGGCAAACAAAAGTTGATTGTCAATTACGTATTGGATGCATGTAGTAGCTGAAGCTTTAATCAGCGTTCATCACAATTTTTAAAACTCAATTACTAGATGTGTTTTCAGTGAAAATGAAATGAAAAATTTGATAAGTGAAACATTTAGTATCGTTGAAAGCATTTGGAAGAAATTTTACTTTTTAATTTTGTTTAAAAGTTTTTTTGTGCGTGTTTTACATTCGACAACCGTAGATTTATTTATTGTAGAAAATAATATTTACTGTGTAAATTTTTTATTCGCTAAAAAACTTGCAATTACATGCAATTTGTCTAGAATAAAAAATATTTTTAATAAGCTTATAAGTATATAAATAATGTATAAAAATAAAGCATGAAGGATTAAAACTGGCTTTTAATTGGATAACGTAAGAGGCGCTTAAAGCAAAGTGCATATTCTGCATTTTCTGAGAGAAAAAAATAAATTGCACGCTCTAATTTTTAGTATGTCCGGATAAAATTATTTTTATACTGAAGATAAAATTGTTGAAAAACCAATCCAGAGATAAAATACTTGCCAGAATCATTGCAGCACTACAAACACTAAAACTCTTTAACACGAGTAGATAAAACTGTGTAAAAATGTGAGTTGAATATTCAGAATTAAATTTGACTTTTAATAACATTAGTAATATCATAATTTTTATTTCAAATAATATAATACTCATTAAGTCATTTATATAAAAAAATGGGTTTACTTTCTCTGCAATGCTTTGATAATTATATTAGAATATAATTCTAAGCGTTAATTAATTTTTTCGGTGGTTATTTTTATTGGGGAATTATTTTAATTTGATCCCTTGACTAATTACTTTTCAATCCACAAAACTTATTAACTTAAAACTTTAAATATTCAAAAGATGAATTATGTAACTTACAAAGTCAATTTTCATTTAATATAAATTATTGACGTACTTTGAAAGATTACCCTTTTGGGAACCACAGATATTGAACTTAAATTCCATAGCAATATATTTATACATATATATCCACAAAACTGACTGCAGGATTTATTGTGTGAATATCTAATAACGAAAAAATAATATGAAAGCCACAAAGATAAGCAAGCAGTAAAATATCCAGAAATACCAAGTTATTCGTTGTTATTTATAATTTGTTATAATTTATTATTTAAATATATTTAATAAAAATTTGCCAAAAATGTTTGTTGATTCTTTGTATGAAATATTTATTATATACTATAGTAATGATATTATAACTAAATAAAATATTTCATTCAAAATGTCCTCGAGTATAGTTAGTATCGAATACGCGCGCATATAGAAAAGCCAATTTATTACAAAAAAAAAACTCATGTTACCTTGAACAGTGATTAATCTCAGTTTTCCAATAAACTGCCTTCCGCCTTGTGTCCTAAAGGTCAGAGCGATGAATCGGAAAAAGCGAAACTGCAAGCTCAATTTCTCAGGTAGACAGATATCTACGAACTTAATAATATATTACTATCGTGACGTGCTTTTTTTCAGATAAATAAATTCTGACTTTGAAGTTTGTTTTTTATCTGACATTTAGACATTTTATATGTCGTTTTTTTTATAAAAGAACAAACTATATTTCACTTGCAAGCAATATCAACAACTTTTATATTTAAAAAAACGAACAATTTTACTTTTTTGAACTCCATAGTCAAATATTAAAAAAAAATATATATACTCATCGAATTTTACTATAAACTCCTCATTTTATAAATCTTCTTATTTGTATTATAATATATTGTGAAATTATTTTAATTTTATTTTTTCCTTTCTCCACTCTTAAATTACATTGATGTACACCGTATGAAAATTTTTATCCTACAAAATTAAGTATATGAGATCTCCGCAAAATAATTGCATGTCCTGACATATTTATTTTCGCACAATTTCTCAAGATTTATTTAAAAATATTACTAAGCTTAGTACATAGGAGACAAACAATAGGTTTTACTTATCATACTATTATTTATCCATTTTTTTATTTCTACACTAGCAGAATTTTACTTTACGACAGTTTAATAATTAAAACGAAATATAATTAATCATTATTAACTTTCTTAATAGAAATATGTTTTACGTTATTTCACCGTGACTTATTATTTCAGACAGATTAGTTGTCAGCTATTTTTAAACTTAAGTGACATTTTCTTTTTTTCATTAATATTATTGAATTTCAATTCAGTTTCAAGATTTAACCCAGCAATAAGCAATTCACTTGATCCCCAACACCTTGGCTATTATTATGATCGTATAATACTTTTTATAACATCATGTCAAATTTTGTCCTATTTTTACGCAACCAAAGAAACTATTAAGATTATGCTAATATAATTATACAACTATAAAAATATGGAACCACAGCATATTCAAGTAGTTGGCATATTTTGCGACTGGCTGATGAAAGTGAAGACGTTCCTTAACGATGATTAAAAACCACTTTATACCTTGCGATGATACTGTTACTATTATCTTATTGAAAAAACGCATCAAACAGTAAACTCCGTTTTTTGTGTTCAAATATTATATACTACCAAAATGTGGGTCATTTCGAAATAGAAACCAAACATATAAACGAAGTTAAAAGAAGTATGCCTATTAAACTTAAACAGATTTTTTTGTACGTAGAAAATATGCGGGTTTTGCAAAGCCCACCAAAATACCCATGTCACATATTCCATAAAATGTCCCATAAACTTAATTATTAACCACTCAACTTACTGCTGGCGCTGTTTTGTCATGAAATTCTTTATATTTGAGTTTTTTATGTATCACAAAATATCTTTTGGTTTTCAGGGCTTTTCTAATATTTAACTTTCTTATAAATGTTAATACAATATATTTAGACCAATTATTTATTTCACATTTATGAAAATCAAATTAAAATTGGTAAATTAACATTACACATTTCACAGTAAAAAAGTATCGTAATATGACAGCATCAATATTTCAGTTATTTAATGGCTGGATTAATTAGTATGAAAAATTAATCCTTAAATAAAGTACGTTCAAAAATAATGTATTGGTAAATAATTCTTAATTGGTAATAATACACTTTAATACAAATATGTTATATTTAATATAATTTATTTATATTTAAGAAAGTTTTATATCATAATTATAATAATTATAAGGTGTTTATTTTTACAAGCATTTTATAAACCAATATTAAAAATAAATAGCCATTTTATTCTAATCATGTTGAACATCGTTTATTCGATTGCAAACTTTACCTGAATACTAACGATAATTTTTTTGAAATATGAAAAATATCCAACTTGTACGTTCTCTCTAATCGGAAACTTATTCGTCACAGTATTAAAACGAGTAAAATTGATATTTAAAACAATATAGTCAATAAACGTCTTAAGGTTGTATCCATACAATCAATTACCAGTTAAACTAATAAAAAAAACCACTCAACGTTTTATCGCCATTCAAATAAAATAATATTTACGTTCGAATTAAGATTTCCCAGTCTTTTGTTTGAATTTATATCTCTGAAACAAAGACTTATTAAATAAATTTTTCCGGTTAATTTCATAAACTTTTCTAATTAAACGTGCGAAGAATTTTCATCACCGGAGACATAACGAAAATTTTAAAGCTGAAGAACAAAAAGAAAGGGGTTTCCCTCTTGTAAAACGGGCGGAGGTCTTTATCATTGTCGTAGTGAAAATAATTGTTGAATGCAAAACCCACGAGAAGTCCCTAACAGAAATATTAAGTACATCATAAAGTAAATCCAGTAAATTAATGACTGATAAAATAAAAAATGCTGTCTTAAAGAAAAAATATAGAAGAAGTATTTTATGCAATTTAGTTAATATATTTTAAGGAAAAGTTATAATCCATTCATTGTCTATAGTTTAATAAGTTTCATCTAAAATAGATTTCAATTTAATTTAAATATAATGCTCTTACCGTCTTTGATGTTATTTATACAATTTTTTAACTAAACAACATCCATTTTCATTATAATTCGTGAGAGAAAAATATCTTTTGGCTTAAATAAATGTCGTATTTAATGATTGATCTGACGTCAATATTCAAAAAACATTATTGGCATAAGGGTTTTCTTTGCTAATTATATTATCTGGTGTAATACACAGGTGACATTTTTATACGACACAAAATATATTTATTGTTTTTAATAAAACCATAATAGCATAAACTTAAGCAAAAAAATTATGCTGTATGTATGCTTAAAGCTAGAAATAAATTAAATGATATTTAATCAATAAGAGTTACGGTATATTTTTTTATTTGATGAATTTATTGCTATAGATGTCGAAAGCTTAAAAGAACGAGATAAAAATCGTTTAAAAATTGAATTCACTTTTACAGTTTCATAAAATAAAACGGCTGTAATTTTATCTCTTTCGTACTATACAAATGTCAGTAGAATTATATTATCCTTCATCAAAAGTACTTTTCTTGAAAAATAATAATAATCACGTCAAATTTGTGGTAAAATATTCCTTCGGTTTATTTCAAAGTAATTTCATGGAAATTTAAAGGAATACTTTAAGTGTTGTTCTTCATAATGACGATCGAATTTGATTTATAAAGATGAAAGAATTCGTACCCGTAAAAGAAAATTAAAAGCTTTATCATCAACTCAATGGCACTTTTAACACGCCAGCATTTTTGATGAGAAAATCGTATTTACGAACCTTTTAAAGGTTTCTTTGGAAAAGAACGAATAAGTTTATTTTGCGTTTCTATAACAATATTTTTACTTGGTTACGTTTAACAAGATGAAGTTTTCTGTTTTATGCCTTGAAAGTATTCTTTATTTCCCGAATTATTAAGTACAAAAACATTTATGGCTTTTCAATTATATAATACCAACAAATTCTCATTACAAACATTATTTTAATACATATTTTTACATTGCATAAAAATATATATTATATTCCACTTTTGGTGAAGACATCTTCACGCTGTAAAGATCCATATACTTTACTTAAACGAGCATGATTAAAAAAGGACTTATTCTTATAAATTGATTACAGATAAGAATTTAAAAGCATAGCATTATTGTCGTGCTATTAACACACATAAAAGATCAATACAAATTGGGTGAATATCGATTATTTCAACATAATATTTTTCAATACTCACCACGATCGAAAAACATGTATCCCAATCTATATCTAGACATTTTTTTTACGAAATTTAGTTATAATTTAATCGATCAACTTCTTAGGCTCTTAGGTGTGGTGTAAGGTTTTTTATGGTGTTATGGGATTTGTAGCTTTTGAGAATTGAGAAGTGCGCGTGATTTTTAACTAGCCATCGAGAATTACCTCCATTATCATACTATTTTTGTTATGTCAAAATTTTAACATATTTGTAACAAGATGTAAGTAAAAACCTACTTTGAGAACATTTTGTGCTAAAACTACCCGAATCTCTTGAGTATTTACGTCATTATCAAACCAAACATATTATTATTATGCTGAAATAGGTGAGGTAAAGTCTCGTGTTTCGTGAAGTTCTGGATTATTAATACATACTATATAATCAATACCTGTGATGATAGCTTGTTTCAATTTCATGCAATTTAAATATGTATTATATAAGGCTTTATAAAACATCATAATATAATGTTAATAAACTATTAAGATATTTTACTATGAATATAAATTTATTCGCTATGTAAAGATATTTTTCGAATTTCACTCATTTAATATTTTTTACTATTTATGACAACAATACTTTGTGATTATATGAACTAAAATAAAACTTACCGAAGCCTATATTTATTATTTTTATATTTGCTCCATAAAATATTAATTATAAAAACCTAGGATTGTTTTGTGCATACTGTGTTTTGATTTGTTATAACTTTTATTAAGTAAATTCAAGTATAGTTGTGGTTTTTTTAATATCTGATATTTAATCTATTTTTTTTCTAAAAATATGAACATACAATTACTTAAAATAATGTTCCTAAAACATATCCATATTCTATATAAAACTATAGTGTATATTTTGAGTTGAAAAACACGAAGATATTGATTTCATTATTCATTAGTAAAGCTTTTCGGCACGCCTTTATGAAAACTTGAAATAAATATGATAATTCTTTACCTGCGGGTAGGAACGAATCAATTAAGAAAGGGTAAAACTGCGTCATGGTTTTGGTTTTACTTTTAAGCGTACGTAGATGGATAATAAATAATTGATCATTATTTTTAACCTGTGTCTAGTCTAGAGCTATGAGTGATGCGATGCAGCTCCAATCGTGGGTGTATTTCACCACATATCATTACGCACGCACTATTAGTTTTAAACCTTTAGAGTAGACTAACAAAATTATTAAATTACAGATAATATCAATCATTATGTAATTATTTATTATAAGAAAATATATATCAAGATACTTTGAAGACGGAATAATCTTTATCTTTTCCAATAAATGTTTAGTTAAATTTTAACTTCTCACTTTAAAAATTTTACCATTTTTTGTAGTTACTTAAGCAAATTGTATTGTATATTTAATAAATATAATCCAACATTAATGCAAAATTTTACGGTTTTATTACAAATAAAGATATACGACTTTAATTAAGGCTCAGTATAGTGTCAACGCATTTTTTTCTTATATCATAATCATCAAGACTTTTATAATGTGATAATAATTATAAGTACTTCATATTATTTAAACTATATGATATATATAAAAATCAAATATATGTGTAACACGTCAGCATAATTGTCACGTTTTCAGCATCACTCTACATTATTACATATAATAACATCAAAGTGTTCATAATGAATATTAATACAAAAAAAATTTGGTGATGTTTTACCGCGGTGTTAGATCTGGTTATTCTGCAAAACATATTGATTCAAAGGGTTCTTTATTACCATTAAATGTACGTACGTATTTTTTTCTTGTCATAAATTTGAAAAGTTTTCATATTTCACAAAGAAGGAATAGTGTGAATTTATTAGAGCACGTAGAATATTTTTTTTGCTAGCGGCGAGCTGAAAATAGTTTTTCAAAAAAAGTTGTCGTTTGTCTTTGTTAAGTGGGAAAATTACTCACTTTGACTTTGCTTTCCGAACACAAATTGGAAACTGACTCCGTAATAAAAAGAAAAATCGTTTAAAAACAATTAAAACAATATGTTGTTTTGTTTATAATGGTTTTTTCATACATTTAATTTAAATGATATAACTTAATCTATCTGTATGATAATAAACGAATGTTATTCTTTGACACTAGTTGCAAACAGTCAATTTTGTATAATTTATGTGCAGTTCTTATTGCACCTTGACGATAGTCCCGAAGAAACATTACTCATATTCTGTTTACTATGTTAAAAAGTTAACAATGTTATTATATTAACATCCAGATTGCCAAAGCTTCGGTCAGATACTGTGATAAATCTGAAATGCAGTTTATTATGATCTATGTACTTATCAAATATTTTCTTATATTGAATTTTTTATTCCTAGTGAAATACAATGCTTTGTTGTTAATGAGATGATGTTCATGTATTATAATCACAATAATTCAACCATTGGAAATGGAGTACTACTTTATGAAAATACACATATAGCCCAGAGGTTAACGTGCGCGCTTCATAACCGGAAATTGCGGCTTGGATTCAAATGGCTGCTGGATATTTAAATATCTAAAAATGCAAAACGGAAGCCCATATGTTACTTTCATCTGTTCTCGTAAAAAATAAGTCTTTTTGTATTTCAAGATTCATATGGTCCACTTTTAGAGTACTCATTTTTACACTTTTGAAAACCATATGCTTCGCTTCTGAAGTGGACACGGTAAAAATATATTTCAGCAAAAATAAATGAAAATACTCCTTCCTCATTTTATTTAAATTGTTTATAAATAAATCATAGTGAATATTATGTAAATATTACAAGTACGGTAATAAAATTTTACTAAAGAATGTTTGTTTTTTAACTATTTTTATATTAAATTCTCCAGTTTAAAAAAAATTGTTTTTAAATAAACGAAAAAATATTGAAATGAGTATAATAAAAATGTTTTGGAGTGTTTTTACTTCCGAAATTTAATAATGCGACGGGTAATTTTAATTTCACGAAGTAAGGCAAAGATTTATAAAGTTCACATAATGAATTCTAAAGATCTTTAAAACGTTTATATAAATGCCTCTCGGGGAGGCAAGCAACATATTAAACCGAGTTTAAATTTACGTGAAAAGCATATTGTGCGTACGTGGTTAGTAGGAACTGCTTTTATTCTTTCGTTGTAAGTTACATATTTCTACAGAATTCTTTTAAATAAAGAAAAGTTGTACTACAGTGCATGAAAGCATTTTATTAGTTTGAATCTCTATTTTATGTATTTTACAAGAAAAATAGTATTTCATTTTTTACTAATTTTATCAGAACTCTAATTTAAAAAACCAGGAATATAAACTTTTACGTAAAACCAAAACCATTTCAAATGTGAAAAATTATAAATAAATGAAGTTTGAAAACAGCTTTAAATGCAAAATAAACCAACACTAATATATTTATTTTGCTTTATTTAAACGTTTTCATATCGATAAATTGTTATAAAGTAGTCATTTTATGCGTATATATTTTGTACTTTTATATGCATTTAATAGATGCCGATTGCTAAAAAAACTATACCATTACATCGTAAATATATAATAATATCGAGTGTTCTGTTACTATATCAAATATTATTACACAAAATGCGAACATGAACAAAGTTTCTATGGACACTTTTTTTACTTTATTCTCTCTAATAATGAAACATAATAACGATGAGAAGGCACGTTTTTCCACTTGAATTAATTGTCAACCAATTTAATATCCTGTATTTTATATTTGATCATTTGACTATACATCATCTTCTTATATTTATTTACGCTACAGTGGAATTCAATTCCTCAACCTCTCATACTGAAACAGTCGCGCTTGGCCTCATGACTAATGAAAGTCTATACTATTGTGTATATCTATAAAATATTTTTTATTCACACTACGATAGAAGCTATCGAAAAATTGATGAAAACTATGAGAGCTCATCATTTACCAATTCCCTATTGTATAAAGCACTAAAGTTTTAGTTATGTATAGAAATATGCTAACGTCTTAATACGCTAAAAATTCATTCTACTATTCATCCTTGTGTGTTCTATTAACTCGTCCGTACCATAAAGTGCGGGTCGATTTAAGACAGGGTATATTTTCGAACAATACAAGTTCAAATATTTACCTATCGAAACATATATATTTAGACATTTTTAACAGAAAACGACGTGGTAGCATTTCAACATTGTTCACTTAGTGGGAATATATATTTATCACCTAATAAAATAAAATAAAACAGCTAAACAAACTAAATCCACATCTACATGCTTTTTTCTACGTTATTTACCATAACCTAAAACCCCTTATACGTGCGATTAGTAAGGCAATATGAGGCATGACAGTGAAAGTGCTAGAAAAATTTTAGGAGCAGCTATGGTTACCGTGCATTTCATGTACACGATTCCAATTATAACTGTACTATTTACATCTACTAAGATCGAAGACCGTTTAATGAACGTATTGAAAATACTCAATAATTAATTTAAACTTATGTTAGATAATATTACGTATATAAATCTATTTTATCTCACAAAAATATTAATAATATTGATACTTTCAATACAATTTCATACTTACATATGTTTTATATTATGAATAGGATATTGAATATGAAAATAGTCATTTATTTTTAAATCGAATAAGTTGCAAAAAAACATGGTAAACTTATTTCAAGATTTAAAGTGTGCTTTGTTACATTTTTGATTATCGTATATAATATAATATATATCTTCTTATCATGTGACCCTCATTTTTCAGGGCTCCCAGATGTGCGGCACCGTGGTACGTCTCCCCTGTCGATCTCCCCGCGGCATTCCATCGACGAACGCGGGCAAGGGGTGATTCCCGCCTGCCTCGTGGCGGGCGCCACCGTCGCAAGCGTTGGAGCAGGGGCGGGCGGCGACGGCGCGTGGGCTGACGCGGCGGTGGACGCGCTGGTGCGCAGGTGCTGCGCGCCCCTCGGTCTCGATGACGCGGACAGACCGGATTTTCATGCGCTCAAAGCTAATATACGGCGGATCAACAAGTGAGTATAGTATTGTATTAGAATAAGTATAATGTTACAGAAAACACACGCATATATTTTTTTATTATTCTGTCACATATTTACTACATTTATTTAATACAGGGGAACATAAACTGTTCTATCAAGAAATTTTGGAAATCAATCGAGCCCAGCTGTTGAATCTTCCATTATTGAATGATCAGCTATTGTTCCCCAATAGTCCATTGCTATATCCAATAACGTATTAGTAAACGTATGTATTGTTGTTTTATAATTTATTAAGTAATGTCATATTTCCTAATGATATTCATTATAATTAATTAGATTATACTTATTTCTTCTAATAAATCAATTATATAAATAAACTAATTAGATTAAACTTATTTCTTCTGATAAATCTTATTTCAGGGAAAAGTTAAAACTATATCCCAATATGTGATTTTATTAACGACATATTTAAATAATAGCGACATATTATTATGACAGGAGTGATTTAAAATATTAATGACCATATGTACATATTTCACGAAATATAGCTAAAATTTTAAAACCTTAGAAAAAACAATTTCAAAACAAAAAAGTTCTTTATTATCCTAATCTGTTATGTACAAAATATATGACACAATACGCGAAAGTTTAATATCAATCTAATCTTAAATACTACAATTATTGAGCATGACTTTGTATATATTTTGTCATAACAAAAAAATACACGCGACGCTCTGAAACGAACCATTCGGAGAATTGCCGAGCAAAACAATTATACGACTGAGCCCCGCAGTCATATTGAGTTCAATTGATTTGCATTAAATAATATTTAAGCTAAAAATGTTCTTGATTTTAGACTTATAACCATAATTAATGAATTAAAGTGTGAAATATCCGATATTTTTCAGTTTATGTATATCACGGACCTAGATAATAAATTGATTCCGATAGCATTTAATCTTCTGATCAGTAAAAGATTAGATATATTTTTGGATTTTCCCGTGCTTTATATATCGTGACATTTTGCTTTATTAACATGTCATTATTCTTGAGTCACTGATTCAATGAACTTTTACTCTAGTGCTAAGGCGTGCAGTAATGTAAACAGAAGTCAGCGGTAATACGAGTTGACTGCAGACGAGTTCTAATTACAAAAGTGGTCGGCTAATTCACGTGACATCATTTAGGTCACTAGTTATCACTGTCGAAGTGGAAAGCTCCAATATATCTTGTTATACATCGTAATAGCAATTAGAAGCTAATTACCAGGCAGATTAGCAATTATCTCACCTAACCCATTTCAATTATTTACCGAAAAACCCTGTATAATTAACATATTGCTATCGCTTCTTTTTGTTGACGTTTTATATTCGACCTGATTATCCATTCATTAAAACTATACGTTAAATAAAAGCATGTACTTAATGTTTTAGAATAACTAAAATAACCACTTCAATTCAATTAAGGGCCTTACTTTCATCATATTCTTATATCATTTTATATTTTTACCATGCTCATAAAGAAGAGCATACTATAAAAACGTACTTCAACAATTGTTTTTATGAGAATTATAACTCCACATTATAGTGATCAGTTAGTAATTTATCCATTTGGTATCCAGTCCGCATATTAACGTTTTTAAAAATCCTGCGGAAAATCTCTGGCCCTAGAGGGACTCTTTCATTGTAAAAAACAAAATTCTATATATTGACGCTGATAATATAAGTTCTATATATTTATATATATTAACAAGTCGTTAATATATATAAAACCGGAGAAACGAAAGACATAGGGTCGAAAAACTGCTAAGAATATGTTAGCTTAAAATTTTATTTACATAGTATCTATTTCAAATCTTATTTTAGTCCATTATAAATAAATAAAATAATATTTCATATTCACTGTAACATATAAAAATCCATACCGTGAACACTTATTTAAGCAGTTTTTTTAACGAGAGTTAGTTGTCAGCTTATTTCGAACTCGAATTCAATCTGGATATTCAAACCCGAAAACCTAAAATTTTGACACTAAAGTGTACGCACTTACCTCTCGGCTATCATGGAAACAAATAACATCATTATGTTATTTTGAGTCAATTTTATAAAATTTTACTGCACAAGATACCCAAGCAACATAAAATTACATTAACTTTGTAATAAATAGCAATAGACTATGAAATCAATACCGGAGTGCATCGTTAAAAATACAAGTTGTATAAATAGTAAAGATATCGATGCTGCGAGAAAACTTTAAAACCTTTTACTGAGCTGGAAGAAAGTAAAATCAAACAATAGACCAGGCAAGTTATATTCTAGCCATCTATTATTCTGCATTATTATACAAGTACAATGGTCTTAAAACTATGTTCACGTCGCTACCGAGTCTAAGAGAAGCACAATAAATTTTGCCATAAATTACACTTCGAGTTCTCAGCGAAGCAACGTTTCTATTGTTATCTTTGTATTTATAGATTTAATTTAAATTCTAATATTCCATTTGTTATCAGAATACCAAAACACTGTTTTTATATCGTTGTATTACTGGCAAAAGACGTTGAAGTGAAAAAGCGAGTTTTGAAATAATCGAATTTTAATGGTTGAGTCATACATTTTACAGCCATTTCTTAAAGCATAATAATTACACTTTAAAAAACTGTCGTAAAATCTATTTAACAAGGAGACTCAACCATCAAAACTATTAAAACATTAACCAGAAAAAAACACATATTTATAGTTTCATAACATTCGTGTACACTCATCCCTCTATTTACGCGCTGGATACGTTCCACGAGAAAACGCGTAAATCGAGACTTCAAGTTCATGTAAAGTAGGGAGATAGGTTCCAGAAAACCGTATATACACATATATCTGCATAAGAAAAGAGAATTTTATTAAGAAATAGATTTA